>JAXIVH010000627.1:0-7500 GCA_036785325.1 Urophycis tenuis | reverse complement strand
GTGTGTGTGTGTGTGTGTGTGTGTGTGTGTGTGTGTGTGTGTGTGTGTGTGCGTGTGTGTGTGTGTGTGTGTGTGTGCATGTGTGTGAGTGTGTGTGTGTGTGTGTGCGTGTATGTGCGTGTGTGTGCGTGTGTGTGTGTGTGTGTGTGTGTGTGTGTGTGTGTGTGTGCGTGTGTGTGTGTGTGTGTGTGTGTGTGTGTGTGTGTGTGTGTGTGTGTGTGTGTGTGTATAATCAGGTCTGATCCCCTCTGGTATGTGCTCCCTTGAGTGTGTGTCAGAGGGCAGGAGAGATGTCTGAGGGTGAGGCTATAGCTGGGCTTTCGCTACAAAAAGAAATCTATTTTTTCACAATAGCTTTGACTCAAAGGATACTTTTGAAAAACCTTTGCACTACTTCACACACGTTGGAGTTTTTGTTGCACATGTTTACAAGCTTCATTTGTGAAGCTTGTTAACAACTTGTTAGCTTGTTAACACAAACACACTTAATGTATGAAGTGTGCGTGTGTGTACTGTATCAATGTTTGACAGGCTGAGCCTCTATCAAGCACAGAATGCTCATTCTGATACCAGCGAGGAGAAACCTGTTGTTCAAACGAAGCACTGCAGTGTATTTACAAAGTGATGTTTGCTGTTGAGAGCAAAATGCATCATGAAATAATAATAATTTCTGATCATCCATCATCAGTAACAGTAACCCAATGCAAAAAAAGTGGTTCTGAAAATCACACCATATCAGATCACACAATACAAATATACAAAAATGTCCTTAACTCTGATGGAGTAGATAATATCATTATCATTCTGCATCATTTTGTGCATCATTATGGTTGACTTGTAATATTATGCAGTTATTGTAATAACTGCAGCATATAGACTGTGGCCATCCCAATATCTGGGTCTGGATCATATGACTAATATACAGCATTGTTGTATTGATTGTCGTTGTTTTCAGATGTCCCCACTCTGCAAGACGTTTCCATCAGGTTTCCCGTGGTCACAGCCTTGTAGCCCGTGCACAGTGCGTTCATCACCCACCACGCCACTAAACCCTAAGGGCTCAATGCAGGTGAGTCAACTTGTGACTAACCTGGTCAAGTCTCTGTGGAAGACATTACATGTCTGTTGGGTCCTCATGCCAGCCCTCTTAAGGAGCTGTCAGTGCAGCTGATTGACACCAGTTTCCTATTCCCACCCGGGTCCACCCCACAGGGGGAGTGAGAAAGATGGAAGGAGGTGTGTTAAGGTGTGAACACGGGGGGTGGGGGGTGGACCTGTCGGACCCCAGCCGCAAGCCTGGAAACAAAGGCCTCACCTGGGTTCGCCACACATGACGGCGCTCAGAAGTCATTTCATGTCACACACACAAATCGGACTCTCGGAATCATGTTGTGCTCTTCATTCAAGGCCAGAGACCAAAAATAGAGAGGGGGGGGGAAAAAAAACTGATGTTTTTTTTTTTTTGTGCAAAGTTGGTGTGAGGAAGATAAGGAGCAGATAGTGTAATGGAAGAAGAAAAGAGTCCAAATGGCGACGTCCTTACCGGCGGTGCTGGCGGCGGGGGAACGGCGTTTCCAGGGCCTTCCTCTTGGCGGCAGCGGCCAGCACCACCTCGCCCTTATCACCGGCCACATAATGGAGGTCCTTTGAAGCCATGCAATGAAAGAAGAGTCATGCGAATGTTAATCTAAAACGAATCTAGTCTCCCATGACAATATATTTTTTCCATCTTTTTTTTTTTTTTTTTTTTTGGGGGGGGGGGGGGTGGGGGGGGGGGGGGGGGGGGGGGGGGGTGTGGGGTTGGGGGTAGGGGTAGGGTTAGGGTTGTCTGACAGAAGAAGGCAGAAACAGATAAAAAGAAGAAAAAAAAAACAGGAGACATTTGAAGCCCCTCACATCAGAAAGGCCTACCGGTTAGATCAAAAAAAGGAAGAAGAAAAAAAAAAAAGCTGAAATCAGTGCCCCCCCCCCCCCCCCACCGTCTCCCCCATTCCCCCCCCCTGGGTTTGAACTAGGGAGAGGGGGGGAGGGGCATGGGGGGGGGGGGGTGTTATCAGACACATTTCAAAAGTAGTAGTGGGAGGGGCGGGGCGGTTCACCTTTCCACAGACAGGCTGCTCAATTCTGCTCAAACTCCCCAGCTGCCAGGCAGCCCTGGCTGTGTGATCACCCTCATGCTGCCATCATCAACACCCTGGCTGGGACACTACCAGGGGATGATACTCATTTAAAATGTCCTATCTAATGCACAATAGATTCAAATAAGTTCAAGTAACTTTATTGTCAAATATGCTACATGGCAGGCATATGGCACAGATGAAATTGCAGTCCTCTCAGACCTATGGTGCAAAATGAACAATCAGACAAACAAACAGACAAACAAACAGTGTACAGACAACACAAATACAAAGTACAAAATACAAAAGGGTAGATACAAAAGAAAGGTAAGGTAAGGTACAAAAGATAGTAAGGTACAAAAGGTAAGGTACAAAAGGTACAAAAGATAGATATTAAGCAGCTATGATCCATGTTAGCTTAAAATACTTTCAATGTTTAGTCTTCTCCTGCCTTGCATTACAAATTTTATCAAGATGAGCGTGTATGACTATTCTTAAACACAAACTACGATGATGTCAGTTTCAGTACTTCTGACAAACACCCTGCAAAAAAGCAAGAGGAGGTAAAAATAACCTTTTCACTTTCAAACTTTCGAGTGTAAAAGTTATTGTCAAGTTAGTGGATTCAGGCCGACATTTTATTTTATCCCAAACTATCAAACAGCGAGAACACAGACCACGGCGCTTGCTGACCTGAAAAGGAGCACAGGGTTTCCTATGGCTAAACGCAGGGGGTGAAGGACCAATCAAAGGCTAGGGTGCGTTAAGAAAATCCTTCCGCCTCACTGACATCACAAGGCCCCGGTGTCGTGAGTAGCAGCCACTAACCCCCATCTGTCCCTGGCCAACCCCCCTGTCGTTATGCCTGCACCCAACCCTCATAATACATTGTATCCATTCTTTTGAACAGAAAGAAAGACAGAAAGAAATACGGAGAGAAAGAAAGAAGAGTGGACAGAAATCTCAGAGTGAGGGGGAGTGAAAAAAGGAAAAGAGAGAGGTGTTTAAGAAATTGAAGAGACTGAATGAAGGCAGATTGAGTAATTACAGTGTGGTGCCAGCCCTCTGGGAAGCACAATTATGGGACATTGTGAAAATTACCAATGACAAAAATGGCCTCAGACATTTTTTTTATTGTGAAATGTCTAGACAGGAGAATGGGGAGGAAAAGAGTAAGAGGAATAAAGAAACACATAGTAAATATGCATCATCCAGAGCTGGCGCAATCAATCTTAAAGGGGTCATACTATGCGATTTCTGTGGTTAATCATTTAATTTGGGGGTTCTAGTAGAGTAGGTTTACATTACATACATTAAAGGGGGTGGTTCGGAATTTTAGACATAAGACCTCAATTTCAAGTTAGCCTGTGTGTTATTTATCATTGGAGACATGCACAAGTCACACAATGTAAATGTTATTGTAATGTAATGTAATGTTATTTCTAACATTATTCTATCAACACAAACATTACATCGATAGTCTGGCGTTATCATTTATTTGCCTCAGGTGTACTGTGGAGTGGGTAAGACTGTTTTTATTAGCAGGCTAGCCGAAAACCGTTGACTTGTGGTAGCCAGCGAACCACCGAACTCTGCAACTAGAAGATCTGAATGATTTTTTTTTGAAAACGGCTAAATTGGAAATGAGGTCCTATGTCCAAAATTCTAACTACCCCCTTTAAGATAAAAATTGTTGTTCTCACAATGTTTATTGTAGCACCATCTCTTTCACCCTTGGTCAGGAACACTTGGTTTTAGCTTCTCTCCCTCTCAAGGCCCCGTCCTGGGACGCCCAGTCTGCTCTGATTGGTCAGTTGGCCCACTCGGTTGTGATTGGTCAACCACCTAGCGTAGTCTATCGTAAATCTCCCACAACCCATTAGTCCGGAGCAGCTGTAAACATCGCCGTTTTAAAATTCTTTTGGTTCGGCTGTACCTCTCCGAGCCCGAAGTCAGATACCGAAACACAAAGTCAGGTAAAATAATCGAATCCTTCAAAAACACTTCGCAACGGAGACTGGGGTAGGATGTTTCACAGTGGTCAGTGGTTATGTTGTAGCTATCTTTTATACATCTCATGTAGAGAAGGGTATTTACCGGTACATATTTAGGTGCACTTGTGGAAACTGTGCCAGAATTGTGCACATCTGTAGCAAAGAAAACACAAAAGCGAACTTTCTTAGCTTAATTTCTACTTTACTCCCATTTCGCTATTGTCTCTTAGTAGCTAAGAGCTAATTAGACTACCATTGCTTGTGTTGGGAGTGACTACAGACTGCATCCCCCCAGGGGTCATCCCCCCATGCATGGTTGCACAGGCCTAGAGCCTCACTGTTTGAATCCCTACAGCCTGCAGAACATGTACAACAACATGTATATAGATGACTGTGGACCTCTGAGGAAGAAGAGCCATTTTGCATTACATTGTGTTTCATTATGTCCACATGAGGAAATGAGAAATTAAAGTTTTTTTTTCTCAAAATAACAAACATGGTCAGCTTGGAGCTACTAAGGAGGATTGTCATCTGGTCTTCTGTGGTACCACCTGTTACTGAGGAGTATCCGGCCAGCCCTGTAATGAGGCAGGGGACATGGTGGGAAACCACAGCCTCCTTTAAGGGTCCCTAATACTAGGATGGGTTTGGGGATTGTCTTACAACACCTCCACAAAGGGCTTTGGCTCCTCAAACACCTGATCGTCCACATAATCTGTACAACACTGCATTGAAACGGTCACTTTGTGTTTTATGGTGTTCGGGGTCTGAGGGACCCGTTTTCAGTATTTATTTTATTTATATAAACATCTGTTGATTATTTCAACGTAAAATTGTTTGATTGTGTTGAATTAAAAGCCCCAAAATGCAGCGGTCCACCAATCCCACCAACACTGGCTGAATAACACAGATATGAACACCACACAAGGGTTAAAGAAAGTACTTTTCTCAATCCACCTTCCTTATTTCCATAAATTATATATATATGTATATATATTTGTATTTTATTATGTTTCATATATATGTTTTAAAGTACAGGGTGTAGGGTCTGTTTTTATTGGCTTTGCAGTGCATTTACCCTTCTTGGATTTAGAAGACAGCTTGACCACGCAGAGCATGTAAACACATGAACCAGAGACCCACACGTTATCCTTGTGTTACATACAGCCGCTGCTGTGTAACTCATGAACAACTACACTGTTGGGTACATGGTGAAACGGCCTCCAGGTAACAGAGCTACGTAGAAGGCACAGAACGAACGCAGAACAGTGGCTCAGAACGTGGTAAATAATGGTAAACTGTGTATTGTTGCCAGGACATTACAGCCTGCATAGATAAATCCAACTCCACACTTGAACATTGTTCAAACAATCTTGTGAATGGTACACGATTGCCATATTTCTATACATTTTCCAGCCTACAAAACGATTTGAACACAATAACATATAAACAGAGACCTATAATCAACGAACTAACCAAAGTATTTGAACACTAACTATAATGTGTTTCGCAGTTGGTGTACAGCTCAGCTACAACCAACAACTCCTCACCAACTCCCAACACTCAGTAGTAGCTACCATGTTAGCTTTGAACAGAATAAGCTGACATGAGGACCTAACAGACATGTAATGTCCACTGACCCTCTGAGGTTTGACCAGGTTAGTCACAAGTTAACTGGTTATCTCCAGGTTGCGAAGATCCAGCAGTTAACTGTGATCCGTTCAGGAATCAGTCCATAAAAAATGAAGGGAACTGTTACTATGGAATAAAAAGGATTTCAAGATGGGTACAATTTGTTTTTCCTTTCTTGTGTTTTCTCTTACTCTGCGAAAGATTTAGTGAGGAGTAGAACAGATGCTAGTGAACTAGAATAATGAAGACTGGACCCATTGGTGTTTACCAACTGATAACCAATAAGAATTGACCCAAAACTGCTTTATGGACAAAACGAGTTGACATCTTTTGTTCCACACTAAATATCTCCAGAGAGAACAAGTTTCGCATAGTATTGCTTGACAACGCAATACTCTTGTGAGATAAGACCAAAGTTTCTTAAGTGCTCCAAATATAGGTGAGGGTAGAGTGTTTTGATGTTCAATGTGAGCAAGGATGACAGTATTGACTGATATTTGTTTCCTTTCAAATCAAATCAAAAACAGATTTGGTTATTCCGTACATGGTGGAGCCAATTACTACATGTTGGAGTAATTGTTTGCATTTGTGTGTGTTTTTTTTTTTGTGTAACATTTAAGGATGTGCTTATTGTGACAGGGTCAAATACAGTGACGGCTGAGTAAAGTTCAGCCGTGACAGTGTATTAATGCTTGATGAGTTGGCAGTTTAAACACTCAATCATGCGCAACTTACAACAAGACACTGTGCTCAAAGACCTACTAATTCACTGATTCACTTTGTGACATGGTTTGTGTTTTTAATTAAAACTTAAGATTTAAGAGCTAATGTTTGAGTGTAATTTGTCCAAAAGGCCAAAGCCACCTGGGAGCTATTAGTGAGTGAAATGAGCTGTGAGAATACATTTTGATTTAACTGCGTCCTGCCTCTGTATGAGACCATTTAGATTTTAGGCCACTCCCAGGTGATTCTGACCCATCGGGGCACCTCTTCCCTGATTGGGTCGGGGAATCCGTCCTGCCTGTCAATCAACAGGTGCGGGAATTGCAACACTTTTAAATGGCTGAGAAATGCAGGAGGGAGGGAGCAGAGAAGGACGGGACATTTCTTTGGTTGTTGTAGTTTCAAGATCTCGCTCTCATTCTGCTCTTTCGGTTTTCCCGTTACAACTCTCAAAACTTGCATACTGCAGCTTTAACTAATAATGTTGAGGACAGAGATCATCTGAATACAATGTACGGAATACCAAACATTACACCAAGAAGGTTTATAATACATTCATAGTTGCATATAGAAAATCCAATATAGATATATACAGGCTTATACACATCCACTTCCACAAGTGCTGTATATCATAATTACTCTAAGTTGAGAAAAACATATTATACTTTCTATCTGTGTGATAATTACATCTACATATCATATATTGCTTTCACACACACACACACACACACACACACACACACGCACACACACACGCACACACGAGCACACAAGCACACACACACACACACACACACACACACACACACACACACACACACACAGACACGCACACACACTCTCTCCTGTGCCCTGTAATCCTGTAGACCACAAGCCATTGAATCCTTAAATGACCTGAGGAGCGGCTGCAGCGCGGAGCACTTAACATTTACACAACACTTTCATTCCTCCTCTCCACAACAACCAGGCGCTCTCTCTCCGTCAGCTCCGCTGCGCCCAGAGTACCGCCGCTGAATGTCAGCTGGGTGGGGAAG
>JAXIVH010000626.1:32500-57500 GCA_036785325.1 Urophycis tenuis | reverse complement strand
CCTCCAGGGAGAGGCAGCCGGCTGGAGGGGGCCACCGGGAGCAGAGGAGGAGGAGGAGGAGGGGGGTGGTGGTGGTGGGGGAGGCCGGGGGCTGGAGGTGAGGGCCGTACGGGGTTAAGGGTGTGGATGTGTCAGTGGGGGAAAGAGCCGCGCCGAGCGTGGAGCTGTTGTTTGTTTTGTTGGTGCATTATGGGTTATTTAGGTTATTTGGTAATTTCTTTTTTTCGCATGAGTGTCCTTCTGAGATCCACTGCACTGTGGGGTTTTTTTTGCGACAGAAATGGACTGTGTGTGTGTTTGTCAGTGTGTGTGTGTGTGTGTGTGTGTCAGTGTGCGTGGTGCATGTGTCTGTGTGTGTGTGTGTGTGTGTGTGTGTGTGTGTGTGAGTGTGTGTGTGTGTGTGTGTGTCAGTGTGCGTGGTGCATGTGTCTGTGTGTGTGTGTTTGTGTGTCAGTGTGTGCATGGTCCATGTGCCTGTTTGTGTGTGTGTGAGTGTTTGTGCCTGCGTGGTCTATGTGCCTGCGTGTGTGTGTGTGTGTGTGTGTGTGTTTGTGCGTGCGTGGTCTATGTGCCTGTGGGTGTGTGTGTGTGTGTGTGTGCGTGCGGGCCGTGTGTGTGTGTGCGCGGGTGGTCCATGGGCTTGCGTGTGAACGTTCACATTCAGCATAGGTAGTTCAAATATAGAGACTCTCGTGACAATCACAAGCTGCTCCGTGATATGAATGGCTCCTTCCATTCAGCACACATCAAGAGGCATCAGATGTAAAGGCTGTGTGCTCTGTGACTCCAGTTGCAAGAATAGCCCCAGTGAGACCGTAGTAGTAACTCACCATCAACACCCGGGCTCGTGTGCTTGTGGTATTTTTATTTGTTCGCTTTTGGCGTCCGCGGCTGTTGTTTCGGGGCCAAACCGTCTTATAAAGGCGCTAGTTATAGTAATTAAAATGGTTTACTTTAACAATCGCCAAGTCTTTCCCGTACACTTGTCACGTATTCAAAACCCGACGCCGGGGACGGAGTCCACACAAAGGAATGTACGCACGCACGGCCCGGGCGTACGGTGGAAAGGACTTGGGTTTATTTTTCGACCGATACGGTGAACGCGACACGCTGCTCCACTGTTAGCAAGAGGGAGCGTCACAGTTTTTTTTTCCTTTTCACCGAATTATTTTGTAAAAATGGTGATGACGTTCGTTAGGGTCTGTGCAAAAAAAAAAAACATGGAGAAAGAAAAGGCTAGCCCATCTCTGCACCAACGCACTCTAGCACTATATTCATAACGGTGTTACACATTTAGAATAGAATAGAAATATAATAAATATAATATTGATCCTAAGCTGGGAAATTACAGCGTAGCAGCAGCATTACAATACAAAGAATTAAAGAATGACATGCAATGTAAAAAAAAAAAAATGTATGTATGTATAAAAAATATATTAAAAAAAAATTATAAATAAAAATAAGAATAAAAATAATTTTAGTGCAAGATAAAGAATATTAAAAAAAAATAATATATATATATATATATATATATATATATATATATATATATATATATAAGGTGCTTGGAGACTGTTGTTATAACCAGAGTTATTGGCTGTTATTGTACAGTGTAATGGCATGTGGCAGGAAGGATTTCCTATATTTGTCCCGATATCTGTTTGCGATATCTGTTATATGTACACTTTTAATTTTTTTTCTCGTCAAAAAAACGCCATCTCCTGCCATTTGGGTATTGAGCTTGTTATGATAGTCATACATTGAATAATAAATTACATTGAAGCCGAAATATGTTTTCCTTCTCACCGTTGTTACTTTGCTTGAGTCCCACTCGCTGTACTGTGACAGTGTGTCTTATGAGCACCATTTTAAGCCTACTTCTGAACGAATCCATCCACACAGCAACAGGCCTCGGTGGCCGTGTTGTTGGTGAAACGCGGCGTGGTCCTGATGCGAGGCTAGCACTGGTTAGCGCGGGGTCACGGCCTCCCCTTGTGTGAGAGTGTTTAGCGGACAGACAGCCATGTTCTGCGATCGGGGGGGAAACACATCTGCACTGTGAAGACGCGCTCTCTGCGATGGGGGGGCTTTGTTCACTGACAACATGCTTTCACTCATATTTATGGTACATCGACATTCTTAGAAGTCTATCATTAGTGGATTCTACATGTGTGTGTGTGTGTGTGTGTGCGTGCCTTTGCATGTGACAGTGTACGTATTTGCAGGATTGTGTGCATGTCTGTGCGTGCGTGCGTGTGTGTGTGTGTGTGTGTGTCTGTGTGTGTGTGCTATCGTGTGCTCGCCGTGCTCACGTCTGTCGTGTCTTGTTGTGTCTTCCCGTGTGTGTGTGTGTGCGTGTGTGCGAGTGAGTTTGTTCTCTCCCACTCGGAGTGCATCTGGATGGGATCACCACGGCGGCTCTGTCATGTGATCGTCTCCCAGCTCCACCGAGCCTCCTGGAGGGCCTGCAGCCCATCCCTTCTCCCCATGTGATGCACAGCATCGCCTTGTTATATAACACCGCTTATGTGTGTGTGTGTGTGTGTGTGCGTGTATGTGAGCATCCGTGCGCGCTCGTGCGTGTGTGTGTGTGTGTGTGTGTGTGTGTGTGTGTCACAAAAGCCTTTTTGACTCTCTTAATTCGGGGCCATGAAGGGTTGTCGACGGTTACCGGGTGATGAAAGGGGCTAGGATGTCTCCATGGCGGCGCCGGGTTCGTGTCCCGCCTCCTGCGGGGGGGGGGGGGGGGGGCTTCTCCCGCACCTGAGATCACCTGAGATCGCCCAAGATCACCCGGGATCACCTGAGATCACACACGCTGGCCCCCCTGGGAGGCGCGGGCTGGCGTGCCGGGCGAAACACAAACAGCGCGGCGCGCCGTGTTTGTGTTCTCTGGGTGGTCACTGGGTCTGGACGGGCGCCACTGTCAACAGGCCGCGTTTCATCTATTGTCCGCGTGGAACGCATCACTCAGTGTGTGTGTGTGTGTGTGTATGTGTGTGTGTGTGTGTGCGTGCGTGTGTGTGCGTGTATGTGTGTGTGTGTTTGTGTGTCTGTGGGTTGATTAACGACCACAAGGCGTTGTTGACAGATCTTGCGAGAAAGATAAGCCACGTCAGCTGTTCATGACGTGCCCCCACCACCCCCCCCCCACTCCACCCCCGCGTGTTAGGATTAAAAGCCCTCCATTAGCGCCATCATCATCATCCTCATCATCGGGACTCGTGATGCTTACAGCTCAGGTGTGGAGTCTGCGTGGGGGGGGGGTCTTCAGGTGTGTGGTGTGGAGCACATGCCCTTAGCCGGCAGATGTGGCAGGCAGCAAGCGACTGATGTTTTGCGAGTGGGCGTGGCTTGTTTTTCTGCTGACATCTCACAGCCGGGCGCCGGGCCTGCAAGGCTGTGGCGGCGCAGTGTTGTCGACACACACCATGTACTGTACTGTACTGTACAGGCGTACACTTAGCGTGCGCGTGTTGGTTTGTACTTGTGGCGTCCTGAGAGGAGACGCCGTCGCTAGGCCCCCGTGACGTAGGGCGAACCCGCACCGCGCTCCCCGCCGCCGTCCGCGGCCTCGTTTCCTTCGCAGCGCACGCCAACACGCCATAATTAATACCCCCTAAACACCCTGTGCCGGGTCCCCCCGGGGCAACAGGTGAGCCGTAGACCACTGCACACAAACACACAGACAGACACACACACACACACACAGACACAGACACACAAACACACAGCACACAGACACAGACAGGCACACATACAGACACACACACACACACACACACACACACACACACACATACAGACACACAGACACACACACACACACACACACACTTAGGAGGAGGAGGAGGAGGGGCAACAGGTAGACGCACAGCACACATACAGACACACAGACACAGACACAGACACACACACACGCACACACACATTGATCCACACACACACAAACACACAGACACACACACACACACACACACACAGAGACACACACACACACACACACACACACACACACACATACAGATACACAGACACACACACAGACACACATACAGACACACAGACACAGACAGACACACGCACACACACACATAGACCCACACACACACAAACACACACACACACACACACACACACACTGAGGAGGAGGAGGAGGAGGAGGAGGGGCAACAGGTAGATGCACAGCCGCTGACCATCAGGCTCGCGTCCGTTTCTCTGAGCTGGAGCGGAGATGTGACCGCAGGAACCGAAAGAACCCGCAGAACCGCTCGGTCCATAAGCACGCGGCCGTGTTGGAAATTATGTTTTTTGGGGGGGGGGGTTTTGGGTGTTCGAAATAGACTTGCATCCAAAGTGAAGGGAGAAAAATGCCGCGTTCTGCAGCGCGTTCACGCTCTGTTAAAAACGACAGCATTCAACGGTTCTTTTTTGGGTTCATGCTGCCAATATGAGCCAGCAAGTATGAGATGTGTCCCATAGAAAGGCCCTTTACAGTCGGGGTGAATACGGTCTCATAAATTGGACTTTTGAACTTTTGAATCCACTAAAAGTGGACGTTTTACTTTCTTTGGCTTCACATTTGTGTCGACCAATCACGTCGCTGGAGGCGGGCTCTGTAGGTGCGTGATTGGCGTTTAACAGCAAACAGAGACTGGGCCAGCAGTAGTAAACTGTAAAAAAAAAAAAAAGTGTCTGTAAAGGCTTCAAGTCAACACCCGCGTAGACCGGCCCTCGTGTTAAAATCCCCCTCTGAAAGCCTCATGTTATATCACATATAACATATAACAGACCATGTGCAGTTAAGGCCCGCCAGACCCGAGACCAGGGTGAACCCAGTGGGCCGTCCCCGGGGTCCACTGGTGAGTGGCCGGGCGTCAACCAGGGTGGCGGCGGCGGCGGCGGCGGCGATGATGTCACCGTGTGACATGGCCGGCCAGCGGTTTCACACAGAACCAAGCCCACGCCGGTCCAGGCCGGTCCAGGCCGGTCCAGGGCCCGGGGCCCGGGGCCGAGTCCCCAGCGCCGTGAGCAGCTGAAGGCCGTGAATCAGCAGGGCTTGGACGGTGGCCACGGGAGGACAAAGATGGGCTTGTGCGGCAGACCTCCCTAACCCCCGTCGCCGTGACGACAGGGAGCCAGCTCACCTGCAGGCCCTGCCTTCGGAGGAGGGGGGGCGGGGGGGGGGGGGGGGGGGGGGGGGCTGTTCCTCCCGCGTCACCCGCCCCCCACGCGCCCATCGCTAAGGGCAACCATACACACCCACCCGAGAAGGTTTCTGGTCGGGCGGAGCTAGTGGGCTTGTGCTGTCCCGACGTGCGCTGGAACAGGGGAGCAGCACAACGCATGAGACTGTTGTTTGAAACGCGAGGCACCCTGAGTGGAAGGGAGGGCTGTGGAGGGTCTCTCTCCTCCCAGCCGGGCCGACACCACAGGTGCACGGCCCGGGAAGCCTTGTACCGGGCACACGTGTGTGTATTCGTGTATGTTAGACCTGCTCATGTTGTGGCCATGTGATATTTTCCATAACCAAGTCTGATGGTGCAGGCGCTGGACTCTGTTCTCCACGCAGCTTCCCTGTTGCTCGGCAGGCGGGCCAAAACGGAGAAGCTCTGTGTGGGCTTTTGCAACTTCAAAAGGCCCGGCTGCATGAATCTCATTTATACCGGGGTCACGACCTCCAGAGGGAATAACCTCATCCTCGTTGGGAGATGGTGGTGGCTGTTCTTCTGGTAGACTGTTAGTCTGTAGTCTGTTAGACTGTTAGTCTGTAGTCTGTTAGTCTATTAGACGTTTAGTCTGTTAGGCTGTTAATCTTTTAGGCTGTTAGTCTGTTAGTCTGTTGGTCTGTTAGACTGTTAGTCTGTTAGTCTGTTAGTCTGTAGTCTGTTAGTCTGCAGTCTGTTAGTCTGTAGTCTATTAGACTGTTAGTTTGCTAGTTTGTTAGACTGCTCGACGTTTAGTCTGTTCGTCTGTTAGACTGTTAGTCTGTCTGTCTATAGTCTGTTAGACTGTCAGTCTGTAGTCTGTTAGACTGTTAGTCTGTCAGTCTGTAGTCTGTCAGTCGCTGGGAGCTCTGATCAAAACATGTTTTACTTTCCCGGTGTTGAGGAATGTCTCGTCAGTGGTGTTTAGTGTTTGTCATTGAGCTGTGCTGGTAGATATTCCAGGACCGCGTTGGCCCTCCCATCCTCTGTTTACTCAAAGCAGAATCGGCCTCCTGAAAATATGGGATGCCATTAGACTATACCACTTGTCTTTGTTTCTGTGGTGATGACTCGTCAGCACACAGCTGAACACACACACACACACACACACACACACACTCACACACACACACACACACACACACACACACACACACACTCACACACACACACGCAAACACACACACACACACACACAAACACACACACACAAACACACACACTCACACACCCAAGGGTGTTCGCCCCAGCAGACCGGATCTCCTGGCACAAACCTGATAACCTGATTAAAAAAACAACGTGTTATTGTAACAAATTGTGACAGAGACGATGAACTCCTGTCAGTATTGTTTATAAAATATATATATCTATGTATCTAAGTAGTTAGTAATATATTGTTATATATAGTAATATATCGCAATTAATTAATTATTTAAAGTAAGTTTAATCATTTCTATTCGTAGTTTGTTCAGGATCTACGAGAATGCACATTTTTACAGACGTAAACGGGCCCTTATTTGTCGATTTCTGAGCCGCGACAGCAAGCCTAGCCAGGAAGAAGGGGACATGCATGTAAGTGGACGTTCTCGCGACGGCCCCTGAGAGAGGAGACGCAGGAGATGACGGATGAGACCGGGGCCTTTTCCTTTCAACGGATCTCTGCGGTCGGCCCGCTCGGTCTGGGCTGAGAGGAGCCTGCTTCCCCTCACTGTTCATCCCGCTTGTCTGCTAATCGAGAAGCATTTGTTTGCGTTAGGCCGCCCTCACAGTTCCTGTCCTATAATTCAACGCTCACATGTGACTCGCTGGTCGTTAAAGTGTCCACAAAGTTGTTTATCTCTAAACATCATTTCAAAAATGCCGAAAAAAACATCCTCAGAATATTCTCCTCGGCTCTTCCAGCGCGTTCTTCAAAGGCGTTCCGTAAATATCTCCCCCATCCGTCCTCTGGATCACGTCACTCGGCTTTTGGAGAATTCCGAGGGATTATGGGAATTCGGTGCGGGTCGGGAACCACTAACCGACGGCGCTGACCGAAGGACCAGGGCGTAGCGGCCAGCAGTGACCATAAACGACTAGCCCTGGGGATGAGAGCGAGGCCGCTCGCGTTGTCGTAGCCTGTGTTGAATGTCACAGGGCGCGGATAAACACAAACAGATAAACACACACATTGGAACCGGCATGTTTAAACCGATTCAAAGATTTAGTACGTTTGGGGCCATTAGCAGCTGATGAACTGTTGGTGGGACATATATATATATCTTAAACATACATTTATATCTTCTTCAGTGATAAACACTGTTTGTTCCCAAGGGGGCAGTTAACTGATGTTTAAGTGATGTGGTTTCTAACATATAATGCTTGGAGGCTTCCACCATTGGGGAGGGGATTTTTTTTGTGGCTCCATATACCCTGTTTGACGTCATCGCTGGCCTGGCTTTAACTCCAAAAATAGCTCTCACGGCTATGTTAGGAAGCCCATACTACACTGGTGGAATGTTTAAAACAACAAACAACACAGGGGGCTTTATTTCCTCCTTCACATGAACAAGGGGGCTCATTTGAGGAGGGCGACGAAAAAAAAAAGAGGCGAAGCGTTTCAGCTGGAAACGCGCCAGAGGGCTTTCTGCGTGGCGTTAATCACATGAAGCGGTACAAAGGGGTCGCGGGGCCTCGGAGTCATGTGCGCCGTCGGTTTTGAACTTGGCAGCGGAGGCGGCTCAGGAGAAACAAAGTGTCTTGAGTGGCTTTGCTTTCAGCTCCAAGTCGGAGGAGCACGCCCCCAGACCCGCTCTCAGACAGCCAGTCCCGGGAATGTTTTGATTGCGGAAGTCGTCATTAAAGGCAAAATAAAGGAGGAAAAAAAAAGAATCACATAGTTCAGTGTCCACGTCCAAACACAATAGCCATATGTCTCCTGTTCCTCTGACGGCCTGAAATCACTCCAGGAATTTGCACTTTAAGCCACGTCTTTAGTCTCATGTCAAGTTTTATTAGGGAGGCCTGTCAGTGGTTTCCAAACGTGGTACGGATTCTACCATGTTGCCTGTTTTATGTCACGTCCTCCGCGTCTCAACAAACCGTCACGTGTGGTGGCCCCAAATGCGAGCTTGTGCCTGCGCGGTTCGAAGCGTAGCTTGGACGCAGCTCGTCCGTTGTGCGGTCTGCCTCTGCTGTCGAGATGCTGCGCTAAACTCAATGTGGAAATGTCTGCCACTGTTAGAATTCCTGCGACTTGAACATGGAGAGTGGCCGCTGCTGCTGGAACTATACCGGAACTATGCCAGAACTATACCAGAACTATACCAGAACTATACCGAACTATACCAAAACTATACCAGAACTATACCGGAACTATACGAAACTATACCAGAACTATACCGGAACTATACCGAAACTATACCGGAACTATACCGGAACTATACCGAAACTATACCGGAACTATGCCGGAACTATACCAGAACTATACCAGAACTATACCGGAACTATACCAAAACTATACCGGAACTATACCAGAACTATACCGGAACTATACCAGAACTATACCGGAACTATACCGAAACTATACCGGAACTATACGGAACTATACCGGAACTATACCGGAGCTATACCGGAACTATACCGGAACTATACCAAAACTATACCGGAACTATACCGGAACTATACCGAAACTATGCCGGAACTATACCAGAACTATACCAGAACTATACCAGAACTATACCGAAACTATACCGGAACTATACCGGAACTATACCGGAACTATACCAAAACTATACCGGAACTATACCGGAACTATACCGAACTACACCGGAACTATAGCGGAAAGTACATATGCTTGTATGTGTGATGTGTGAACATGGTACAACCCCCCCCCCCCAACACACACACACAAGCATACACCAAAACGGAGCATGCTGTGAAAAAAGAGGTGAACTTGGCTAGCCAATGACAGGATAGCAAAATGGTGTCATCACACTTCACACTGCAATCTCTGATCTGTTGATCTGAATATTTCTCATCATCTTGTCATGTCACACATTGTAACGTGAAATACACACATACGCACACACACACACATGCACACACACACACACACACACACACACACACACACACACCAGACACACTACACACAGACACACACACACACACACACACACACACACACACACACACACACACAGAATCTGTGTCACAATCTCCACCAGGCATTGCACGTGATTGGCCAGTCCCCACCTTCTTTTTGACATGCAGCAGGGAGACGCGTACGAATCAATCCCAGCATGCCTGGCATTTGGGATCCTTTGAGTCCGTTTTCTGCCCGGCAACAGAACAGGCTCGGGATCAGATTCCCAGGAGCAGCACACGGCGGGTCACACATCAAGGATGGAGGTCTCCTGTACTGTCTGTGGTGCACACGGGCCATGTCCAACCAGGACATGACCAGGAGCTTTCTGTTGGGGTGGGGGGGGGGGCAGAGCTGGGGGTGGGGTGGGGGTATTGAAGGGCACGCCACTAATAATCATTAAGTGATTATTGGCGACAGAGGGTTGGCTGTGTCGGAGCGTCTCGCTGAATGAATTGTCAACGCTGTGTTGTTTTCTGCCTTTTCCCTCGTAGATGATGCATCAGCCAAAGATGGTCAGCAGGGTAAGTTACTTTGCTGTGTGCGTTTTGTGGTGTTGTGCGTGTGTGTGTGTGTGTGTGTGTGCGTGTGCGTGTGTTTTGTGTGTTTGTCTTGGGATTTGTACATCTGCAGGCATGTTTTCATTTGTCAGTGATGTAGTTGTATAAGGGAATGTGTCTGTTTCACATAGGATCTCCTTCATGTACGGCTGATTTGGCTGTTTTTCAGTGGAACAGTTGAATTCCCCGCTTCGGTAACCAGAGCTGATGTGTTGGACACACTGCAAGATACTGATCACCTGCATACCTCCTCAGTATATTCCCTCGCCAATAAATCACCCCTAACTTGAGAGATCAAGCTCCTCCTCTAAGAATGACACACACACACACACCAGCTGTTGGTTCCTCGACGAAGGCCAGGGCAATTATTCTTTAGGCTTTGATTGGTATTGTCTGAAGATATGGACTCATCGTGACGCCCAGTTTTTGCTCGGAATGAATGAAAATATGCCATTAGAATGATCAAAATGCGAGGTTTGACTTGAAACGTCAGGGAAGGGGAGAACTAGGTTCGCTCTGATGCCATACCTCAAATTCCAGCAAACCCATTAGTCGTGTGACCTTGAATCATCGACATGGAAAGACAATTAGTCAACGTTGTCTTTAACAGTCGAACAGTTGTGTCGGGAAAATGCTATTGTGTGTGACAGCGGCACGTTCCATCGGGAGGACGTGGGGGGGGGGGGGGTTGCTAAACCAGCCACACCGCATCACCACTTGGCTTCCAGACGGGGAAAGCCCACTACAGCTATGTTTTTTTGTTGTGGAGGGGGCGGGGAGTCACTGATTGGAACCATTAAAGACCAAACCGAATGCCGCGTCAACGTCATTCCACTCGCATTGCTGGAAATCCTTGTCTCCACCGGCACGCCACACTGTGTTTTCATGTAATATGCTGTGTATAATATCAGCCTGGATTGTAGTATATATTTACATTATGTGTCCTGTTGAGGGGTGACTTTGTTTGTAGAGGCCAGTCACTCAAGCCCAAGGTGCTGCGGCCCGCAGACAGCTTGTGTGGGAAAAAACCCTGACAAGCCTCGCATCGCTGTCGAACGTCAAGCGTTTGAACCTGTGGGGAAGTCCCATCCGGGGAAAAAAAGTGAAGCCGTGAAAAAAAAAAAAAAAAAAAACTAGCCGATGAAATGATGATCCGACCATGACCCTCCGGTATAGTCCACGTGCGTGCCGTGGACTCGAGAAACGTGTGTTTGTGCGGTCATCGCGGGGAACGCGACCGCAATGAATCACCACGTATGAACGAGCGCGTTTTCTCTGCGTCATCCCTGCCTTGTGGGGTGGGCCCCGGTCGGCCCCTCCCCCCCCCTGCTGGACGTGGGACCACTCACAGCGCTCCTCGCCGTGGTGGCCGCCGCCCCGGCACGTCGTTGCTCTCCTGCCCGCCGCCATTGTGTCGACCTGACACAATTGTGCAGGCCTGTGGGACACGGGGCGCGGGGGGGGGGGGGGGGGCTGGGGGGGGGGGGGGGGGGGGGTGTCAGTGCTTAAAAGGAGGGCAGCGGAGCTGCGTAGACCAGACTGACGCACGCAGACGCTCACACACACACACACACGCGTGCAGACACACGCGCATGCACACACATGCAGACACACGCACATGCCACACACACCGCAGACACACGCACATGCGCGCACACGCACATGCACGCACACGCACGCGCATATACACTTGCATGTGTGGTTAATACACACACATATGCGCCGCGCTGAGCTGCACACTCACACACACACACACACATACACACACACACACACACACACACACACACACACACCACGGAGGGGAACAGATAAAGGAGGGCTGGCCAGGCCCCTCAGTGCGTCATCCATACGTCTGAGCAAACAGGATGTGGGCGGGGGCACAGCGCCCGCTGGGACCGCCGTTCTAGTGCGGCGCTCTCTCTCTCTCTCTCTCTTTCTCTCTCTGTCTCTGCTCTCTCTCTCTCTCTCTCTCTCTGTCTCCGCTATTTCTCTCTCTAGCTCAGTTCTCTCGCTAGCTCCGCTCTCTCCGTCTCTCTCTCTCTCTCTCTCTCTCTCTCTCTACCGTGCTCTCTCCCTCTCCCTTGCTCTCTCTCCGGCTCGCTCTCTGGCTCTCACTCTGCATCCCTCTCACTCTCTGTGTCTCTCTCTATATCCGTCTCGCTCGCTCTCTCTCTCTCTCTCTCTCTCTCTCTCTTCGCTCCCTCTGTCCCTCTCTAGCCCTCTCCTCTCGCTTCACTCACTAGCTCGCCCTCCCTCCAGCCCTCGCCCTCCCTCCCTCCTCCAACCCTCCCTCCAACCCCCCCTCTCGCCCTCTCTCTCTCTCTCTCTCTCCCTCCCTCCCTCCCTCTCTCTCTCTCTCTCTCTCTCTCTCTCTCTCTCTCTCTCCTCTCTCTCTCTCTCTCTCGTCCTCCCTCCCTCCCTCCTCCCTCCTCTCCCCTCCTTCCCTCCCTCTCTCCCTCTCTCTCTCTCTCTCTCTCATCTCTCTCTCTCTCTCTCTCTCTCTCTCTCTCTCTCTCTCTCTCTCTCTCCCTCTCTCTCTCTGCCCTCCCTCACCCTGTCTCTCTCTCTCCCACTGCCTCTGTGCTTGTCCTGACCCTCTCTGCAGCCCAGAAATAGACAGCTCTCTGGCCCTGCCGCGCCTCTCTCGATAGGAGGCCTGTACGTTACGTAAGCACGCGTTGAGGCGCGCGGTGCGGTCGTGGCGGTGGGGGTCTCGGTGGAGCTGTCAGTTCTGTGGATGTGTTGGGGGGGGGGGATCCCTTGAGGGCGTGCCACAGCCAGGGAGGGGGTGGGGGTGTTGACATTGCCCTGCAGTTCCCATGGAAATTGAGTTTTTTTGCAAAAAAAAAAAAAAAAAAGTATTCATTCATGCGTTCAGAATTCATTCATGCATTCGGAATGAATGGATGAATGAATGAATGAATGAATGAATGAATGAATGATTTTCTCTGTACTGTATTTTTCAGTGTAGGTATGTGTTTGCCTTTGTGTATCCATGCATGTGTGTGTGTGGTGTATCCATGCACGTGTGTGTGTGTGTGCGCGGACATGTGTGTGCGTGTCTTGCGTGTGCATGTGTGTGTGGTGTATCCATGCACGTGTGTGTGTGTGCGCTGTACATGTGTGTGCGTGTCTTGCGTGTGCATGTGTGTGTGGTGTATCCATGCACGTGTGTGTGTGTGTGTGTGTGCGCGCGTACATGTGTACGTGTCTTGCGTGTGCATGTGTGTGTTTTTGTGTATCTTTGCAATCCGTGCGTGCATGCTTGTCTGTTGTCGTGTGCTTGTCCTGTGTTCGTCTCTGTGTGTTTGTGTGTATGTATGTATGTGTGTGTGTCTGTGTGCGTGTGCGTGCATTCATGTGTGTGTGTGTTGTGTCCAGCAGTACCAGGACACTGACATGCAGGGAGTGGTCTACGAACTCAACAGCTACATGGAGCAGCGGCTGGACACTGGAGGAGACAACAAGCTGCTGCTCTATGAGTTGTGCAACATTATCAAGACAGGTATGGGCCTCAGCAACCTACGCACTCACCCACCCAACGCCTCTAAAGGCTGGGTTATGCTTCATTTATGCTTCCGCTCGACGCAACGCTGGGGGGTTGTGGACTATTTACGGACCCTTTACGGACCCTTTACGTCCCCCTTGCGTCCAACGCAAAGGCCTGACGTGCACCTCCCAAAAATCCTAGACGCACGTCGAGGCGACACAACCCCAACGCGGCGGCATTGGCTGTGATTGGTCCGCGAACTACATTCGCTGGAGATCGCTTTTCCGGTTTCCACTCATAAACACCGCTACGGTGTGATAAATGCTTCGACTGATGGCGACAACATATATATATATAACTTTTGCCTTCATTTCTGTAAACTTTTTTGTACTCGCTAGTAATTCGTATGTAATGACCAGAATGGTCATTCTGGTCCTTCTACCGGTGTGGCATTGAATTGCATTTCGAGACGTAAACCCCACGCAGAACCATCACGGGCTCATGACTGCGTCCGAGCAACTGCGTGGCCATTGCGTGATCACGACGCAATCCCTACGCAGAAGCATAACCCAGCCTTAAAGCTGGGGCAGGCGACGTGGACTAGCCTTAGTGGAAGACTCCGGCCATGTCCAATGAGTGGCAGGGCAGGCAGGCAGAGTTTGCTAGGTTTGTCGGTGGTAGTCCTTTCCAAGCAGTTAAGAGCACGTTGACTCTACGTGGCGGGTCTGCGATGGTCCGTTCATCTACAGCAGCCCCCAGGGCCTCTGTGTTGACTTCCTGCTGAGCGTCTAACCCTGATCTCCTTCTTCTCCTTCACAGCAACAAAAGCTGACGGATTTGCACTTTACTTCCTGGGAGAATGCAACAACGTAAGGCCACCACCGCCGCCCTCACCCCCCCCACGCCACGTCCCCGTTCCCCGTCCCCCACACACCACGCCATGTCCTCCCCCCTGCCTGGCAACGGTGCCGTACATCACCCTCTCTCCTCTGTGCTCTCCTCTCCATAGAGTCTGTGTTTGTTCACTCCAACAGGGGCCAAGGATGGGCCCCCAAGTCTTATCCCGTCCGGTCCTATAGCATTCGGGACCACTATAGCCGCTCACGTGGCCAAGACCCGCAAAACTCTGCTGGTCGAGGACCTCAAAGGGGTAAGGCAGCCGGCCCTGGTCCTCCTCCGAGAGAACATCTTTCTCAGTGCAATGTTTTGGGGGGATGGCGGCGGGAGGGAGTGGTTTTTGGGGGGTGCGCTTCAGGTTCTTGTCCATGCCATGCGGATCGGTGCCGCGCTCGTCACACGTCCGCTCCGCTACACGTCAGCCACAACACAATGCGGCCTTTACTCTGGCAGGCAACACACACACACAAGGCCACGGTCTCGTCAGCGCTCGGTAACGCAACACTGAAATCAAATCTCAAGACGGCGTCGTCGCCGTGGACGGGGTAGCGGTTTCTGGTTGCAATTTTGTTTCTGATTGGCTCAAATGGATGCCAGGTGACGTGAGTTAGTCGTGCGCAGACCAAGACGGCCGCAGCGTCTCCCGAGAATTCATCGTCCCTGAGGTCGGGGTTTTAACAGTGCTCGCGTTGGGGGTGGGGGGGGGGGGGGGCGGTGTCCGTCCGGACAAGCACTGCTGCAGCAGAGACAAACACTGCGTACCTGCGGCTCCGACCCCAGACTCAAACACATGAGCGGTTGTAGCCCCCCCCCCCACGCACTGCATGTAGTGCACCTGACCTGCGTGGCAGTTGAGCGGTCCTACAGAGCAACGTGTAGTGAATGCAGCAGGTACAGGGCGTTCCGCAGAATCTCCTGACATAGTGGTTTTTTTGCCCTGTTGTTGTCGGGGTACTGCCAGTGTGGTACGTGAGATTTTGTTATTGAAGGACACACACACATTTACAGTGATAGAAGAAGGAAAAGAAATACACAAATAAATGAAAGTTGAATGTGTGCAAATATTGTTCAGTAAATACGGTATAATGGCTTGTTATTATTTCGCAAATAGTGTCGCTCGGTGCATTCCATCAGATGTTTTCCATTGCAGTGCTTTCCATTGATGTTTAGTTTTAATTGGTGTTGGCTAAATAATCAAACTGGGAGCATAAGCAGCCTTGCTGACTTTCTCTTTCCACTGTTTACCGCTGGCCGTGGCCTTCCTGCAGTAAGAAGGGGGCACTCTGTGCTCACACTGCCTGTGTATTCCTCTGTTTCTCACCGTGTGCATGGCGCGGTGGTCCCCGGAGATCAGAGGTCGGGATCCACTGCCCTGACCCCTGACCCCTGACCCTAACACCCCCCCCCCCCTGCAGGACGAACGCTTCCCCGAGGGCACAGGGCACGGACTCAGGGATCCATGTTCACTCTGTCCTGTGCCTCCCCATCCTCACCGCCATCGGAGACCTCATCGCCATCCTGGAGCTCCACCGGCACTCCGCAAGGATCCCTTCACCCTGAGCCACCAGGAGGTCAGAACGCACCTCAGCTCTTCATCGCTGTCCTCTTCGTCAGTGTCATACATAGGGCGAGCGGGGGGGGGGGTGGGGTGGAGACTGGGTTGTGTCTGGTGTTGACTTGAGTGGTTGTGAGTTGTTGCATGCAGCCTTTGATGCTGTGAAGCCACCGTGGTTCTTTTTAAGGGGGACTGGCGACATCGAGCAGCTGCCTCCACCGTGGCAGACAGACAGACAAGTGACAGACAGACGTACACGTAGAATCTTGAGAATGACCCCAAGTGGGCGTGAAGGCGTGCTGCTCGGATGTGTGATAGAAGCTGTTTTCCAAGACTGCGACAATGGGAGGACTATGCAGGATGGCTCTGGTCTCTCCTCAGTACCTATAAAGCCCCGGTCTCTCCTTCCATGTGACCGCCTTCCCTGGTTGTTTGTGTGAGGGAACTTTTCACATGACATTCAGGACAAGAGCGCTAAGTGTGCCATGCATTCCCCCCCCCCCCTCTCTCTCTCCAGGTCGCTACAGCTAACCTAGCATGGGCGTCTGTAGCCATCCACCAAGTACAGGTGAGTGTGTTGTTCCCGCAGTTAGTTGGTCAGTTGGTTAGCTTTAGCCAGTTTGAAAATCCACTCTACTTCAAGCACTTTCTCTTCAACATACTTTCAAAAACAAAGCAGCGCACACACCTCTGAGACCCACTTTACCTGTGAGATTACAACAAGCCTCACGTTTCCTTATACATCCTTGAGTGACACTGTTTGTTCTGCCTGTGTGTTTTTCAATGGGCGGCAGGGGGGGGGGGGGGTCCACTGTGTACAGGTACTGACTACCTGCGGGTGAGTTCTCTGGAGGCTTCACACACACACACTGCTCCCTGTGGTGTCATTATGCTTGTCAGCCAGTGCTGTGTTTGCGTTCAACGAGTGGCCCCTCTGAGAAGGGCAGGGTCCCAACGCTATGGGCCTTTGTACGGCGCCGTGCGGTACGCCTCGCCACGCCACTCGTTGAGCTGGGAAAAAACATGACGTCGCAGACGTCTAGAAGCTAACAGTTGATTGTGAGTTATGTCCGTTAGGCGAACGTGGCTAACACAGCTGTTAGCTGACGGCGTTGGGGTTAGCTGCAGCTAACAGACAGGTTTAGTTAGCTGCAGCTAACAGACAGGTTTAACTGCTTTGCATGTGAGATTCAACAAGGGAGATATGTCTGGATTTTGATGTTTACTTTGCATGGTGTGGGATCTTTTCCTTGTTCCCCAGGTGTGCAGAGGACTTGCCAAACAGACTGAGCTCAATGATTTCCTACTAGATGTGTCAAAGTAAGTGTGTGTTCTGGTTTTTGAAGGGAATCAATAATATACCATGACAGTGGATTAGGGTATCTTTACGAGTTGCTACTGAGGGTTAACTGGGATTCACCAGAAAAAACATTTGCATTCAAACTCACTGATGATGTCGTGTATGGAAAGTACCTTTGGTCCGCAGGCTACCGTTCCCTGAACAAAACACCAACCATGTGTTTTTAAAGCCAGATGCCGTTCAAAGCTTTTTTACATATTAGTGGGTGGTCCGGCCCCTAGCAGCCTATTCAAATCAAATCGATGGGGTTGATTTGAGGGTGAGAGTATGGACATCATGCTGAGTTCATTTATGGTATAACCACTCATTTTGACCTTGTGGTTCACATCATGAGCTTGTTATTTACTCTTTCAGAGTGGGGTCCTGTCTTCCACTACAAATTGGGCTTTTCTGTCGCTTTGTGTAGCACAGATATAGCGATGTTTCATCTGTTCTCTTTCTGCACAGAACCTACTTTGACAACATTGTCGCAATAGATTCTCTACTTGAACATATTATGGTGAGTAGATCTTTCTTATTTTCTTCTGGTTTCAAAGGTTCCGTGTCACGGGAGAGTGTGCTGTGTCACAAGCTGGGCTGAGCAGCTAGCCGTGTGCTACATGCTAACATGCTAACCCTGCATGCGTGCTAACCCTGTTTGTTGGGCTGGCCAGGGGTTCAATGTTGTGTTCAACACCACTCAGCATTTTTACCCCAAAAACCTGATTTTTGGGGCTCAGTCATCAGTTATCAGTGAGTAGGCCTACTACTAAATCTACCAGCGAACGTTGAGTACAATTTAGTTTTTTTCTTGCTGGATTTAACTCATTTTGGATGCCTGTTTGATATAGCATAAAAACAGGTGTTAAAGCTTACACTAAACCCTTTTGACAATGTTTTATATAATCTGCTTATTTTATAAAAATATGTATTGACGAGGCGCTTTTTCCCCCTCAGTGTTCCTTCCTACATGTTGTTGACAATATTATTGTTAATACGATACATGATAATTAATACCTCCGAGCCGTCCACACTCCAACATTTGTCCGTTCATCGCAGGTCACACGCCATCCCAACCTTCACAAATGCGCCTCGCATGCCCCCCCCCTCCCCCCTCCCCCCCTCCGCCCTCCCCCCTCTTCTCTCCCCCCTCGGCCCTCCCCCCGTCTCACGCGCCCCCCCCCCGGCCCCCGCTCCGATTCCGTCCGCCGGGTCTTCTGGGCTTGGCGGTGTGTGTGTGTGTTGTGCTTATTTTCTGCGCTCCTCTAAATAGACACCTTTGTGCGGCCCTAATTGTCTTTGCGGCCGGGATTTCACCTGAGGCGCTCCCCCCCCCACCCCCCTGCACGCTCATGTGATGGTCCGACCCGCTGTGGGGGGGGGGCATGGCGGGCTGCTCTCCTCCTCTCATGACTGGCGAGGAGCCATTTTCTCTTCACGCCAACATGAAACTGAAACTGACGTTTTTTCACCTCTGTTCGCCGCGTCTTCCCCACCACTCATAACACGAACGACACGGCCGGGCTGCACTGAGTTTGAGTTTTTGCAATGAGTTTGCTCCCAATGCCTGTCAATCAATGCCCACTGCAATCAGAAAGCGATAGCTTTACAGTGGCATCTTTACCATAGCTTGACAGTAGGAAGAACGCCGTGTGGTGTGAGCAGCGTTAACGTGCTAACCGCGGCCCCGTGCTCTGCCCCTGTGTTGCGTGAGTAGCGCTACGCTAACCGCGGCCCCGTCCTCTGCCCCAGTGTTGTGTGAGTAGCGCTACGCTAATGTGCTAACCGCAGCCCCGTGCTCTGCCCCTGTTGTTGCAGATATATGCAAAAAACCTGGTGAACGCGGACAGGTGCGCACTCTTCCAGGTGGACCACAATAACAAAGAACTCTACTCGGACCTGTTTGACATCGGCGAGGAGGACGAGGGCAAGCCCGTCTTTAGAAAGACCAAAGAAATCAGGTGTGTGTATGCCGGGCCTCTCCTGTGGTTCTGTCGGGTCGCCCGGTAAAGCCCAACGCACACCATCTTGTCAGGACTGACGCAGGATAATGCTCCTGAACATCAGAGGTTTCATATCAGAACGGGGCACCAACACACAGCCTGCTACGTTGGCTGGGCATAGCTCGGTTACAACATGGACGTGGACAACATAGACAACAAGATGTTCATGTTTTATGTGAAGCAGAATTCACGCGATGTGTGCTTTGGGCTTCAGGGTGTTGCGGTACAGCGCCACCGCACCGTGTTCTAGTCGAACTGGGCTTGGATTGTTCCTATCAGCCCGGCAGATCTGAAAGCGCGTGTGTGTGTGTGTGTGCGTGTGCGTGTGTGTGCCTGCGTGCGTGTGTGTGTCCTGAAAAATCCTGAAAGCTAAAGCTCAACTTTGACCCTCACCCCTCTCTTCCCTCCCTCTCTTCCCTCCCTCTCTTCCCTGCTCTCTCCCCCCCCCCCCACCCCCCCCCCTCCTGGCAGGTTTTCTATAGAGAAGGGAATCGCTGGCCAGGTGGCCCGCACCGGGGAGGTTCTGAACATTCCAGACGCATATGCAGACCCGCGGTTCAACCGGTAAACCCTCGCCGAGACCTCTTCACCGCCCCCTGTGCCCTAACGTGTGATCACACCCCCGTCAGGTGGAGCTGCCCGAGACTCCGCCCGCGCGCGCGTCCGTCTGGACCACGCAGACACACAGACGTCTGCGTCTCTTCCTCTCGCATTCAAATCAGTTAAATCAGGCTAAATCAGTCATTGGAATCAGGCTTAGAGAGAGTGAAGGGGTCCGGGTTCCGGCTTTATACGTGACCCCCGGAACAAAAACCCAACCAACAAACACGCTTCAAAAACATCCTACAAATGCCATGTTTCATTTACTGTTTCGTGTCTGTAACTCCCCCTGTGGTGGGATTCACCGACGCTTGCTAGTTAAAGTGAACCTCAGAATAGGATGAAAGCACACGCAGGATTACGATGAAAGCCAGAATACCAGACATGCGCTCACGCGGGACTACAGAGCCGGCGAGACGCATCTTAGGAACATTTGTGTTCAGCACGCAGATTGCTAATATCTTGACTTCATCCAACCGCCGTCCGTCACCGTGTTGAATCCTGTCTGTCGGAGCGCAACAGATTTGATGTGTGAGTGTCTGCTTAGTTCAGGGGCCTCTTCTCGCGCTCACCAGAACACTCATAACCACTGTGATCTGTCTCAGTACATCCCCTGATTCTGCCTCCTGCCTACCCGCCCCCCCCCGTGTCTCAGCGAGGTGGACCTGAAGACGGGCTACACCACACGCAACATCCTGTGCATGCCCATCGTGAGCCGGGGCTCCGTCATCGGCGTGGTGCAGATGGTCAACAAGCTGAGTGGAAGTGCCTTCACCAAAACAGACGAGAACAACTTCAAGATGTTCGCCGTGTTCTGTGCACTGGCCTTACACTGTGCAAATGTAGGTGGTGGCTGCTCGTGGTCCCTGGGGGGGAGGGGGGAGCCCGCGGTGGCTGCTTACTGTTTCTTACTGTTCCCTTTGGATGAAGGCGGGCGGTGTTCATCCCAAAGGGAATGCTGCCGTGTCGTTTAGGGACAGGCACGGGTTACAGTTGTTTTCTACGTATCGCATAGTTAGAATTTTGATGTAGCGATTCAAAGCAAAGCCATTTTGTCTTATTGTTTAATATTAGGTTGTCTTTTATTCATGTATGATGTTTCTAAAGCAAATCTACAAGATTCCATTGAACTGAAGGAACATAGCTGGTAATATTTTCCAGAGAATATTTTTTAGAGGTTTGAATTCAAACAAATAAGTTTGACTTTCCATTAAAACACGGAACATAACCGTTAAGGTTTTCAGTGGCAATTGTCGGAACAACAAAACCGAATTTACACCTTAACTACGATTTTATTTCTGCAAGTCCAGTCACTGAAAACGCCATCCAGCAACCGCGTCACGTCACCACGACAACCGTGTCACGTCACCGCGACAACCGCGTCTCGTCACCACGACAACCGCGTCACACTCGCCAAGAGTTCAAAGCTCCGCGCGCCAGGATTAATGAGCACCACCACTCCAGTCTGCGTCCAGCCGCAAGACGAATGCTCAGCCGTAATTTAGGGTCCGGCTTCCCCCGGGCCGCGCGCCTGATTTATTGGTTACGGGGGGAAGGTGTAAGAATTGGCATGCGCCCCTAAACGCCTGATCCCGGTGTGTCTGGTGGGGGGGGGGGGGCCTTAGACACTAACCAGGCGGTAAGCGGTGGTTCTGGATACACACACGCTGAAATATGTCGCAGAGCGTTCGCGGATGTTTATGAACTTGGCCGGGGCCCGCCACTGTTCTGTAAATTACAAGACCGGTGGGCTGACCTGATGGGTTGGTCCATAAATCAGCAACACGATATGAACGGCTTTATTTCGGCACGGCGGCGCGCAGAGACAGTAGACAGACAGCGGTCGTTGTTTGTCATTTTGTTTACTTGCGTTCCCCGTCCGCGGCCGAGCACAACACGCAGGTTGTTTTAACTCGTGTGTTACCGCCGTGTCGTGTGGCGTACATTTCCCGAGTGTTCCGTGACTCCCCCGCGTGTCTGCGGGTCTCTCTTCCCAGATGTACCACCGCATTCGGCATTCCGAGTGCATCTACAGAGTCACCATGGAGAAGCTCTCCTACCACAGCATCTGCACCTCGGAGGAGTGGAAGACCCTGACCCAGCTCAACCTCCCCACGCCCATCTACAAGGAGATAGAACTGTAAGTGGTGCACAGGCCCCGGCCACACGGCTTCCTTCACTCTCGTTGGGGGGTCTCCGTTAAAGCAGACCTGAAGGTCTTTGGAGCGTCTGGGGACCACAGGACACTCCTGTTGCTTTGTGTGTGTGTGTGTGTGTTTGTGTATGAGACCAGACAGATGCAGTTGACCGGTACTAAGCGGCAGATAAGATGAGGTGTTTTTGACCTCATGCATCGGTGAGAAAACACAGACACTGTGAAGTTGTCTCGCTAGCCAATAGAAGGCGCCACGCTACGCTGTATCCCATAGCTCAGATCAGGCCGCGCTGTTCTCCGCCCAGGCTCCAGATGTTCTGGAACTTTCTGGAGGCCGCGGTGCGCTTCTCATGCAGCGCACGCCGCTTTTGGGAAACTGGGAAACATTTCCAGCTCTGTGACGTAGAGACCGCGTCACCTCTGGAGCGTGCGTTGACAGGGACCAGGTCTAGATGAAGATGGGTGGAGAGTGTGTGTGTGTGTGTGTGTGTGTGTGTGTGTGTGTGTGTGCGCGTGTGTGTGTGCGTGTGACTGCATGCGCGGGGGGACACTGTGCAGAACAGGAAGGGCCACGGTGTCTCTGGAAGATTGCCTGTCATATCCGCCTCCGCCCCCTCCTCCTCCTCCCCCTTTATCTATCTCTCTCCTCAAACCCAACCCTTCATCCTCCACCCTGCCCCGGTTAATTTTAGACTCTCCTGTGATCTCCCCCCCCCCCTCCCCCCCTCCCCCCCACCTTCTCCAGGTTCCACTTTGACATCAGTCCCTTCGAGGAGATCTGGCCGGCCGTCTTTGTGTACATGGTGCACAGCTCCTGTGGGAAGAGCAGGTGAGGGGTCAAAGGTCACTCTCGGTTGGATGTCTGGATGGCTGTGTGTCGGTGTAACACCAGTGTTCTCCCCCTACATCCAGCAGTAGCATTCATCTTTGATTGTGTAGACAGTGTTATGACACCAGATGATGGAATGGCTACAAATTTGCAGGCTGACGACTGTATCTGCTCACTCTGAAGCCTCGCCGTGCCTGCGCTCCTCAGAGCCCGTGCACGCTCACGTCGGGGCCGTGCACGCTCACGTCGGGGCCGTGCACGCTCACATCAACATAGCGCATCTCACGCACACCACAGCGCCGTTGCTGGCAGGAAGGGAACCCACGGGGGAACTTCAGAGCACGTTGTCCGCCCTGCTGGGCCCCGTGTGCTGGGCCCCGTGTGCTGGGCCCCGTGTGCTGGGCCCCCGTGTTCTGGGCCCCGTGTTCTGGGCCCGGCTCACACAGTCCTCTCCCCTCTTCTGTCCCCCCCCTCCCCGCAGCTTCGAGCTGGAGAAACTCTGCCGCTTCACCATGTCCGTGCGGAAGAACTACCGCCGGGTCCCGTACCACAACTGGAAGCACGCGGTGACGGTGGCCCACTGCATGTACGCCATCCTGCAGAAGACCACCGGCGTGTTCACCGAGCTTGAGGTCCGCCCCGCCGCCACCTGCCCCCCGCCCCCGCGCTCCGCCTTCCGGGTTTTTGTTGCAAAACGGCTTCCCCCCGGTGGAGGCCTTTTCAGTGGGAATGGGTAAAAGTCGGAGCTGTTGTTGAACCGTGTGTGTGGCGCGTGTGTGGTCGCTCTCTTCTCCCTCCGTGCAGAAGAAGGGTCTGCTCATCGCCTGCCTGTGCCACGACCTGGACCACCGGGGCTACAGCAACACGTACCTGCAGAAGTTCGACCACCCGCTGGCCGCGCTGTACTCCACCTCCACCATGGAGCAGCACCACTTCTCCCAGACCGTCTCCATACTGCAGGTAGGGCTCCCCGCCCGCCGGCCGCCAGCCCAAAGCCTTGTCCGGGGTTCGACCAATCACGCGACCTCCGCTCTACGCAGGGGCGGGGGTTAGGGTTAGCGCGAGATGGGAGCCGCGCGGTGTTGTTACTAATGTACCAATGGATGGCGGAGGAGCTGAACCTCCTCTCTGAACATTTTACTGTTTCCAGAAAATAAAACCATATTTTCTTGCAGAATGCTATTTTTTACGGATACCCAATGCATTACAGTTTGTTTGGACTATATTGCTATATTATGTGTTAACAATACTGACCAGGTCTCAGTGCAGCCAGTTTCCCCCACTTCTCCTGGAGCATTTTGCAGAGAGGAGGTTTATCTCTTCAGCAACTGTTGGGTCAGGCTGGAGGACCAGAACGTACGTCACGACCGGTAGTAAAGGTCCAGAAACGTGAACCGAGCCTGATCCAAACCCCACCTCCCCGCCCCCCCTCCCCAGGAGACACCCCCCCCCCCCGATGTGACAGAGCTGAGCTGAACCCCTCATAAGTGGAGCTTTTGCTTTCTTATTGCTCTCTTTGTTTCCCATAGCTGGAAGGGCACAATATTTTCTCCAACCTGACCTCCGGCGAGTACGAGCAGGTGCTGGAGATCATACGCAAGGCCATCATCGCCACCGACCTGGCGCTGTACTTCGGCAACCGCCAGCAGCTGGCCGAGATGCTGACCACGCGAGGCCTGGACCTCAACAACCACACCCACAGGTCAGCGGTTAGACTGGGCCGACGTGAGTCACTACGTGGTTACGTTCAGGATTTAGACCAGGCCGAGGTTAGTCTCTACATGGTTACGTTCAGGATTTAGCCTGGGCCGATGTGAGTCCCTACATGGTTAGGTTCAGGATTTAGACCGGGCCGATGTTAGTCTTCACATGGTAAAGTTCAGGATTTAGACTGGGCTGACGTTAGTCTTCACATGGTAAAGTTCAGGATTTAGACTGGGACGATGTTAGTCTCTACATGGTTAGGTTCATGATTTAGAGTGGGCCAGCGTAAGTCTTCACATGGTAAAGTTCAGGATTTAGACTGGGCCGACGTTAGTCTTTACATGGTAAAGTTCAGGATTTAGACTGGGCCAACGTTAGTCTCTACATGGTAAAGTTCAGGATTTAGACTGGGCCAATGTAAGTCCCTACACCTGTGTGTTGAGAGCTTAGCCCGGGCCTACGTCACTCCAAAAAACGATTCCATTGCATTACAATCAGCCAGGTTACGTAAGGTCTGCAGGGTTTAGACCGG
>JAXIVH010000626.1:20000-30000 GCA_036785325.1 Urophycis tenuis | reverse complement strand
TGGGAGGGGGGGTCCAGCCTAGAAGAAGGATTGTTTCCAGCGAGCCCCCTCATGTTCCTCTGACCGGGGAGGGGGGGGCTGTTCAGGACACGCCCCGGTAACGCAGGGTTCTCCTTGTCGCGTGTGTCGTCCCTGCAGGGAGAACCTCACCCAGTGGGAGAAGATCGCCCGGGGGGAGGTGGAGGACGTGGCGCGCCGGGCCTCGGAGCGGGAGGAGGCGGACGGCCCGCGGGCCTCCAGCCCGGTCAGGGTGGACAACTGAACCCGGAAACCGCCTGGCGGGCCTCCGGGCCCTGTCGGGGGGGGAGTGGACGACTGACCCGGACGGCGGCCCGGCGGAGGAGCGCCCCGTCCGGGGGAGGGGCCCGGGCCTCTGGGGGTTCCGGCCCGGTTCCCGGTTCCTCCGCTGTGCAAGGAAGAACGGAACGGAACAACGGCCAATGGGTTCCCCGAGAAAAAAGAAAAAAAAAAAAAAAAAAAAAAGGCAGATTCATTTTGAAAGAAAAAAAACCAAGTGACCTCACGGGGTGACGACGACGCCTGTTCCTCCCCCCGCCGCTCCTGCAGACAGACAGACAGACAGACAGGCGACGGGGGGGGAGCTGTCGCCCTGCGTCCACTCAGCTTGGGATTCATCTGTTGGATTGGACCTGCCTGTGTGTGTGGGTGTGCGTGTGTATGCGTGTGTGTGTGTGTAGGCCGGTTGGTGTGTTCGGTGTTCGGATAGTACATTTTTCTTTTGTTTTTGTTCAGGTTTTTTTTTTTTTTTTTTCCACATGGGCTGGTTTCTTTTACGGACTCGTTTTTTTGCCGATGCCTTACCGTCTTGGACCTCGGGCACGTGAAACCACGACTGTTCCTGCCCCTTCGTTCAGGCTTTTACTTTGACAAACCAGGAGGCGCCGTCGGCCTCCATCCTGTAGAACTACGATAAGCTCACTACTTCGGAGAGGTGTTTGCCGTGACAGAAGGAATGTTTCAGAGAACATGCATGAGCGGGGCGGGGCTGCCCCCCCCCCCCCCCCGGGACGCTGGCGGCGGCCATGTTTGTTTAGTTTCTTTTCCAATGACTTTTTTTTTTTAAAGCAAAAATATGTTGCAGTACTTGAATTTAAGAGAAGAAGACATCCAGCCTATCGGAAGCGGGGGACGCCAGGAGATCCCCCCCCCCCCCTCCCCCTCCCCCCGGTGGCAGCGGAGACGCAGGGTGGGGGCTGCGATGGAGCTTAGATAACATCAACACAGCGCGGTCACAACGACTGTCACAATGTTCTCTCCGGGGGGCGGGGGGGGGGGGGGGGGGGAGTGGCCCTTGCCAAGGCTGGCTGGCGGCCCCTGGCTCAGAGGAACCTGCTGTGTGCATCTGATGAATGGGATGGGACCCCCGGGCTGTGGCCTTGTTTTTAGAACCCCGCCGCTGACTTCACAAGACGAGGACGAGGCCGGGCGCCATCGGCAGCCTCCTAACTGCAGCCCAGTGCTCCTCAAGACAAATCTATATTTATGAGGGTTTTCCAGCCATCGACAGTGAAAACTAAGATGGAGGTTAGGAAGACGCGTGGAAGCCCCTCAGAGGTGTCTGCGAGAGGTGTCTGCGTTACTCTCTGGAGGGGTGATTTATAAAGTCCTTTTTGGGGGGGGGGGGGGGGGGGGGGGGGGACACAAAGAAAAAAAACAAAATGCACGTGAAGTCGTGTGGAGTACAGCTCCATAACTGGGGTCTTCTGAAGGTCCAGCCGGGTGGCGAGCTCCTCCACTGTGTCCGCCACACTTTTGTAAGAACAATGACGAGAACGATGAGAACGTATGTGCTGACGTTGGCTCCCAAAGCGGTTGTAAAGCGGAATATCGTCCGAGTCACGCGTGTTTCCAAGATCTTCCAAAAAGGCTGATTTTTTTTTTTTTTGTTTTTTTTTTGTTTTTTAAAGTTTTGTTGTTTTTCATTCCGGTGAACGTCGGTTCTCTGAAATTGAACTTTCCAGAAGAAAACAAAAGAAGCTAATTGTAGAAGTACGGTACTGTGCCCCCCTGAGGTGTGACCCCACACTTTGCTCGGTCGAATGCAAGTCTGTGACGATGGCATGTTTGGCCGTTGGCCCTCCAGACTTCATGACATGCCATCTTATTTTTCAGAATATCGCTTCCAGTAACCTTCAAACAAGAGCAACAATAGCATGCACCTAAACCGAGGTTAATATATGATTTTTGCATATATAGTAATAGGTGTATTAAGTGTACATGCTAGGAGTTAGTTTGTACAGACTACGCTACATGCTCTGATGGTGCTAAGCTGAATGGCAGTCATGCACTTTCTGACTGTGAGTGTGTGTGCGTGCGAGTGTGTGTGTGTTTGCGAGTGTGTGTGTGTGTGTGTGTGTGTGTGTGTGTGTGTGTGAGAGAGAGAGAGAGAGAGAGAGAGAGACGGTGTGAGATCGAGAGCTTATGAATTACTTTATTCCCCACCCCTACGCCCACCTTAAAACCATGGAGGAATCCATGGCACTGCACTGTCTCCTTTTCAGTTTTCAGCACCAACTATATCCCACTGTCTGCACTATGTTTAGCTTATGATCATTATCGTTATTATTATATTATTATTATTGATGAATATTATTATTGCCATTACTACTATTGTTATTTTCTTAATTAGAGTTAAATTAACTTATATTTTTTATACAAAGACAATTGTTGGCCTTTTTGTTTTGTACAAAGTGAACATTAAGATAAATGGTTTAGAGACATGCTACTGTTATCAAATAACTGGGGGAATGTCGCAACTGGTATAGAGCAGTAGCCCTAATACATTTTTATTAAATAGGCCTAACTTGGGGAAAAAACAACAACACGTGTGTTCTTCATTCTTTGTCCAAGTGAATTTATCTGTGCTCTCCTCAAATTGGAATTTAGATGAAGCTTGACATTTTCTTCACGCCGCACAACCTCGCCTGTGGATTGAGCTGCACCACACCACCACCTAGCGGTGGCTGTTCACACCACAGGTTGACCATAGAGGCTCCCGTCGCCCACCTATTGTGTACACAGGTTACTTACTCTCTTAGGACCACAGAGACACAGCGAGACGAAAGATATTTTCGTTGACTGGCTTTTTTTTAAAAAATTCAACCCCAGTGAGAATTTGTGGACCGCGAACGGCTTGATAATAAGCCATCAAAGGCTATTTCGTTTGTATTTCGACAATTAATAGGCAGGTGACCTTTGAAGCAGGCAGATAACACATCTCACAAACGCAAATAAGTTCTCTGTCACTTTACATTCATAATTAGAACACTATAATCACTATCAGACACCCGAAATGTAAATGACGCTCTACATGGGACGCTAGTCTAGACACGTCCCCTTCAGCCTCATTTCTATCCCGGCCGAACCCGAGCTGTTCCGACAGGCCCGCACAACTCACAGGTTGGGTCAAAGGGCTGATAATCCACAGCTTCGTCTCTGGGCAGCTGGGGGCGACGAGGTCTCACCAAGGAACAACCCCCGAGGACCGAGACAATCATGTCTGGCCCGTGTCTCGGAGCCCAGAGCGTGGAGAGGTGGAGACCCCCTGGCGGTCCAACTCTGACGGACCCAGCCAGAGCCGCCGGTCAACGGACACAATAGTTCACAGTGAACTCTTAAAAAATAAAATTCACTGTTGTTTTTTTTTTTAGAGTTCATTCACTGCTTTCACTGCCTTACCACCGAATGACAAGCGACTGGGACACGGGCTGACGAGTAGGCCGACTATCCGTCTGGGATAGACGGGAAAGACAAAGGGAGGCGACCGCGGAGCCACGAGTCATGCACCGTGACGTGAAGAGGAGACTCAAGAGACTCGAGTTCATCGGTCCCAGCCGGAAGGGCGTGCGGATGAAGGGGCCAGCTCATCGTGACCCAGCCGTCTGGAGGCTTTTCATTGGCCAACCCAACGTGACTTATTTTGGGGGCTGAAGCCTGCGAGGTATAACGTTGACAGGCCATGAGAGAATCAGTATTTATATGGCATAAATGTCTACTGAACATAAAGCACAAATACACGCTGTATCTCCTAGTGCCTCGTGTTTTAATTGCTATGTCGTATGCAAGTGTGTGCGAGCGAGAAAGCGTGCGTGTGTGCGCGCATGCGTGCATGTGTGTGGTCATACCCAGAGGCTGGAAAAACTGTCAGTTTCTTCGCCGGCCAACAGGGACCTTGTCTCTATGTTCAGTGACGTGTTTTGAGGGACGTGTGTGACGGTTCAACAGTATTTGGAGCCATCCTGAGGGAAATTAAGGTTTTTTCCATTTCCTCTCTCTCTCTCTCTCTCTTCTCTCTCTCTCTCTCTCTCTCTCTCCATCTCTCTCTCTCTCTCTCTCTCTCTCTCTCTCTCTCTCTCTCTCCTCTCTCTTCTCTCGTCTCTTCTCTCTCTCTCTCTCTCTCTCTCCCTCTCTATATATCCACCCGCACTATTTTAGCAGCCCCCCGTCAGACGTACTGGAGGACAGCAAGTGTCCCCCAGTGTGGGGAAGTGGAACAGGACCTCTTACCTGCCTGTGGAACATGTTGGTGTAGGTCGCCGGTGTGAAGTGTTCCCCTTCCGCTGTCGTTCATTCATAAATCTGGGTTGTAGTGGGCGTTGACGCGAATCACGTTCAGGAACGACAGCTCGATGAAACCGCAGCGTCAGCAGAGTTGCGTCGTTAAGAAAAAAGCATTGTGATGCGTGCATTTGAACGAACAGGGGTGGGCCGATCTGACTGTAATATGGTAGGCCTACTGTGCTGGGCGTATCTGGATGGATTTTGGTTGTGCATCTTAAAAGTGTGTTTTGCCTGCTTTGCTTCGCTTGACACAGAACCATATCTAAACACGCTGACTAAAACAGATCCAATACATTCTTGTATTGATTTTCATCTGCAAATTATCCAATTCTTAAAGGGAACACAGGAGGGGACCTTTTTGAAATGACCAAGGAATAGCGAAGGGCGGTTGTGAAATACTAGGATTTGCGCGCGCGTCCTCTGCTGATAAGGTTGAGCTGAAACAGATAACCCTGTGAACCCAGGGGGCCTTGCTGGGGGGACCCGTGTCCCTCCGTGCCTCGAGAGATGCCCCCCAGCCCCCCGCTCAACGAGCTGGAGAACAGCACAGCTGACCGCCGAAGCTCTGGGTCAGGCTAGAGCAGGAGGTCCGAGAGCTCTGGAGGTCAGCAGCGAGTAGCCCTCATCGCCTCTGCAGTTCCACCTCAACGGCTGGTGTCTCTGTGATTCATCGCAGCTTCTCCCCTGAGTCTGACGTAAACTCCAGGCTGTCCGTGCCACGAAATACAAAGACGAAGAAGGTTTGAAGTCCACTTTGAGATTACAGAACCGTCGTGCGTAACGTGTATGTAATCAGTTAGGATAAAAAATAACCTCTGGATACGAAAGCAAAACGACAATAACACAGGAAAGCACGCATATGTTCCTACAGGCCTGTTCTTTTTCAAATATAACACCACATAAACCAAAACCACGTCTGAACCGCCTGGATTCACTGTCCTATGCCATGCAATTTCCAGGCAGAGTGTCGGCGCTGAACGGCTGAATATCCACAGCAAGGCAAGGGCGTCTGTACTTTTTGTCCTACCTTGTCACCAAACTCTGCTCAGCAGCACACGATGCGGTAACACACACGTACGCAGAAGATAGCAGCCATAGCAGTCTGGCTGCCCTCTACAGGAGCTGGAAGGGGACGTGGACGCTGACGAGAACGCCAGGAGGCGAGGCTTTGAGACGATACGTGAAGCAACAAGTCTCTTTAGCCACGTCAGCTAAAAAATAAGGTCTTTTTACAGTTACAAGGTGTGTCCCGCTTCAGCCACTGCTCTCTGTCTTGTGCTGTTCTCGTCTGCAGGGAGCCGCGGGGGGCAATATGTGTACCCCCTTCTGCAGGCAGAAACACATTCATCTGACAGCGAATCCCATTCTGTCTGCCAGCATCACCAGGACGATTAACCTCGCTTTGGCGTGTAAACCCAGTAAAACAGCCTGCCCTATTTGGATTTGGAGAATTACAATGGAGGACTTCTCTGTTGTTAGGGCTCCTCTACCACCAGAGGGCAGCAGAACGGAATCCAGGCAATTAAACCACAGGGAAGCTTTTCACTGTATCACCAAAAATATTTTGATCAAAATGGAATACGATTATGGACATTAAAGAATAATCCTGTGTAAAGACTGAGCTGTTAGCGACCCGTGCACCGTCACGTAGTATGAAGATAATATATAATAGAATGACACTCTAATTCAGAGATAAGGAGAATAGAGGCTATGACCTCTAATAAACATTGAAAAGCATAGTGTCTTGATGAAGGGCCCATGGTGATTACGTGAGCATTAATAGGCCTTGATAGGATGGAGAATGAAGATGAGATACATCTATTGGTATAGAAAACTATGTAGCATGACCAACATCAAAGGTATCCATAAACACATTTCCATATGTATGTATGTATGTATGTATGTATGTATGTATGTATGTATGTGTGTGCGTGTGTGTGTGTGTGTGTGTGTGTGTGTGTGTGTGTGTGTGTGTGTGTTTGTATGTATGTATGTGTGTATGTATGTGTACTACGGTATCCTTTGCTTACTCTCGTGGACATTACTCACACAGTTTACCCAATCGATCATGTCATTATCACAGAGGATGGATGATGAAGTGTGGGGCGCGATAAGCAAATCACAATCTCGCGTCATTCGTTCCTTGCCGAGATATGGAGTGACCTTTGCCCCCGCCACCCCCCCAACCCCCCCAACATCACAAACTGTCCCGTTGTTTGGTCGACTTGTCATCGGTCAAAGTCCTGCCGGCCGCCAGCCTGCTGGTGTTTTTGTGCGGAGGACACTCTCGACGCGGTAAACAACCCTGCCGAGGCTCCCTCCTCGCACACAAACCATGTTGCTCCGACGCCAATCCCTCCTGCTGGTGCTGCTGCTCTGGCTTGCCGCCGCCCACGGCGCCACCCTGGCCACGCTCTACCAGGACAAGTTCACGGAGGACGCCGCCGACCCCCCCCGTGGAGGTCCCGCGGACGCCGCCGACCCCCCCCGTGGAGGTCCCCGCGGACGCCCCGGCCCCAGACGCCCCGGCGGCAGACGCCCTCGCCGGCCGGATGGAAGCCGAGCAGCAGCAGCAGCAGCAAGCCGAGTCTGAGGGGACTCAGGATGACGCAGGAGCCAAGGAACCTCAGTCTGACACCAGAGAAGACCAGGAAGCACAGCCTGACACGGCAGGAGCCCAGGAACCTCAGCTTGACACGGCAGAAGCCCGGGAACCACAGCCTGAAGTCAGAGAAGACCAGGAACTTCAGCCTGACACCAGAGAAGACCAGGAACTTCAGCCTGACACGGCAGGAGCCCAGGAACCACAGCCTGAAGTCAGAGAAGACCAGGAACTTCAGCCTGACACCACAGAAGACCAGGAACCTCAGCCTGACACTCTCATCGCGGACCACGAGGTCGCAGCCCAACTAACCGACAGCGAGTCCCCGCAGGTCCAGGATGCCGAGGATCAGAGCTCGCCGCCTGCTCCGGAAATGACCGCGGACCCCTCCGACGACCCGGATGCCCCTGCTCCGGCCGCTCGGGTCCGCAGGGCAGCATCCGTGCAGGAGACCCTCCCGGAGGAGGAGTGGAGCGAGGGTCCGGCGAGCGCTGAGCTGCAGCTGGGGAAGGCAGAGGAGGAGTCCGGCTGGGGCCTGAGTGGGCTGAGAAGCGGCTTCCAGACCATCAACGGGTTCTTTGACTCCATGGTGGAACTGGCCGGAGGACGCAACGGTGTATGTCAATACCGCTGCAGATACGGTGAGTGTTTGAATGCATGCCGTTCTTCAAATACTGTTATTGAGTACGCATGAATAGTCCCACAGTTTAGTCCCCTTTGTGCCGTTAATGACTACCTTCCTATCGCGTTTTACACAGACAGATTCTCGAGCTGAACTCAGTGTGTAAAGAAAGGATGTGACTTTTTTTTTTTTTTTCTTGAAAGTATTGCTATCAGCAACTGATTACATTGATTTCATGCCCCGCAGCAGATGACATGGTCCAGCGACTGCACAGATACAGCAAACCCCTGTAGTGGTTATCAGGCACGGGGCCTGATACCCAGTAACCAGCCATTGCATAACCTGTGGAGTAAATCTCAGTGAGGCTACAGATTTCACGTGGAGACCTATGGATTTGACTCTCTGTGTATCTCTCTCCCACCATCTCTCTCTCTCTCTGTCTCTCACCCTCTCTCTCTCTCTCTTCTCTCTCTCTCTCTCTCTCTCTCTCTCTCTCTCTCTCTCTCTCTCTCTCTCTCTCTCTCTCTCTCTCTCTCTCGCTCTCTCTCTCTCATGGTCAGGTGAGGTCCCTCTACCTCGGCCTGACTACCACCTGCCCGAGCCCAACGGCTGTGCCTCGTCTCTACTGGGCCTGCAGGTAGACGGACCTGTATGTCCACTCCGCACCAACACCTGCACCCCTCCTCAGGCACAGTCTTATAGGACTGACCACCATGCTCTGGGGACCAGCGGTTCACACGCCCTGGCTTGAGAGCATCACAACATCTTAAGATATGTCACGGTGGTCTGACTGCACCACCTGGGATTTGATTTGCGATGACCCTTGCTTGGTGTGAATGTGAAACAACAGACAGACGATGGGTGTGTGATGTTGAAACGTGCGACGCAGAAATCGAACAGGCCTCTGCTAAACATTGACTTGACATATTATGTGATAATAATTATTTTGTGCTAATTATTTACATTAGCACGCCACTTTTGGAAATGAACATTTTCACACAGCAAAATGCTCCATGCTTCGTCTTCATATTTCACTTGTGCTGTTCTTGAACATATTCCCGTCTATCACACCAGTGGTTACATTACAGGGCCCACTGTTTACTTACTACGTCACTTTACAACTGTGCACTCATATTGCACTACTCATGTACATACTGCACCTTAATCGCTCTTTTGCACTTCTGGTTAGAACGCCTACTACATTCCGTTGTCTCTGTAGGCTACTTGTACTCTGCACAATGACAATAAAGTGGAATCTAATCTAATCTAAATGCACGCCCTGCTCTGACGACCACGTTCTCTGTGCGCCAGTTTGACATGGGCATCCCCGCCGTGACCAAGTGCTGCGACCAGCTGGATTTGTGCTACGACACGTGCGGCTCCAACAAGTACCGCTGTGACACCAAGTTCCGTTGGTGTCTCAAGAGCCTCTGCGCGGACCTCAAGAACAGCCTGGGCTTCGTCTCCAAGGTCCAAGGTTTGTCGGTTTGTCTCTGTGTGTGTGCGCGCTTTTTGTATTTTCATGCATTCCACGTTTTTTTAGCGAACTACTAATTAGCAGTCTTTTCTCCAAAGTGGCTCACGGTGAGCTGAGCGCATGTCATCAATGAGCAGTTAGAGGTTATGGCTGCTGGCGCTATCATTACCAAAAAAACGTCTAATCTTCTTACTCATATCTCGCTTTCTACCCTTCCCGTCTCTCTCTCTCTCTCTCTCTCTCTCTCTCTCTCTCTCTCTCCCTCTCCCTCTCCCTCTCCCTCTCCCTGAACCCTGCCCAGCTTGTGAGTCGGGTGCAGACGCCCTGTACAACACCGTGTGGACGCTGGGCTGCAGGCCCTACATGAACAGCCAGAGGGCAGCGTGCGTCTGCGCAGAGGAGGAGCGCGAGGAGCTGTGACGGGGAGGGGGAGCCGCTCTCCGAGGACACGGAGGAGGAGGCGCGCGTTGACGCGCTTCAACACACACACACACCGTATATTTATGTATTTATTGTTGTTTACGAAAGGAACAGCAATGACAGGGCTTATAGGAGACAGCTGTGAGTATTTACATTTAAGAAAATGTTATTACATATGGAATATGAGCAAATGTTGTGTTTTCAGTATCTGAACTGGATGGGGTTTATTTTGGGGGGGGGGGGGGAGGTTTGGTTCTCAACTGTGTTGGTTAATTGGACAAATCATTAGCCATTTGTT
>JAXIVH010000626.1:5000-17500 GCA_036785325.1 Urophycis tenuis | reverse complement strand
GGTGTGACATTTTGGCGATGAGCAATTAGCCAACACAATCTTTAACAGGCACACGCGTCTGTCTCTTGAATTTCCCCACGGGGATCAATAAAGTGTTTATCTATCTAGCATTTATCCATCTATCTCCCTCACGTCTCGGTCTGTCTCCACACATCTCGTTCTGTCTCTACACGTCTGGGTCTGTCTCCACACGTCTCGGTGTGTCTCCACACGTCTCGTTCTGTCTCTACACGTCTGGGTCTGTCTCCACACGTCTCGTTCTGTCTCTACACGTCTCCTGTGTCTCCAGACGTCTGGGTCTGTCTCCAGACATCTCGTTCTGTCTCCCCACATCTCAGTCTGTCTCCCCATGTCTCGTTCTGTCTCCAGACATCTGGGTCTGTCTCCCCATGTCTCGATGTGTCTTCAGACATCTGGGTCTGTCTCCCCATGTCTCGGTGTGTCTCCAGACGTCTGGGTCTGTCTCCACGTGTCTGGGCCCTCCCTCGGTCGGACTCACCCGTCTTTGATGAGGTAATACTTGAGCGCCTGCTCCGCCTTCGGGCCGGGCGTGGCGAAGCAGCTCTCCACCAGGGCGGCCAGGCCGTCCAGCCTCTCGCGCGGCTCCACGCCGAAGTACAGCGAGTCCTGCAGGCGCAGCTGCGGGGGCGCGCGGGTAGGGCTCCGAGAACTCCTCGCTCTTGAAGAGCTCCAGCGTGAAGGGGAAGACCCCCTCGCTGTGCCCGGCCAGCTCCAGCGCCGAGCCCCGCTGCTGGCTGGCCTGGTACCCGTCCGACACCTGGTACTCCCTCGGGAACTCGCAGGTCACCGGCAGCAGCAGCTTGCTGGTGCGGACGATCAGGTCCCGGGCGCCGCCGCCACCGGCGCCGCCGCCGCTGCCCGGGCCGGTCCTGGGGAGGCCCGTCACCAGGTTGGTGGCCACGATCTTATCGTCCGTTACCTGGGGTGGGATCGCTCAGTTTAGTTACTGCTGAGGGCGCGTGGCTGAATCGCGCTGCAAAAGGTCTGGAGCTCTGAACCAGCGCTTGGCAACCTTTTTGTGGGGCCGTGGACTGAAAGCATTGAGAGCCCCTGCTCTTGATTCAAGGGTTGAGTAGCTTTGAGCTCGACAAGTACAACACGCAGCCCCTAAGTCTGCAGCTCTGCCAGCTATTGAGACCCACTGGAGGCAGAGCTGCATAGCGAGGGAGGGCTTGTTCCTTTAAGGTCAGAACCACCAAAGAACAGAAAAAGTTGCATCCATCTGGAGTCAAACTACAGCTGAAGAGAACAACCTCCATTTTGGGTCAAATTTCGGGTGGAGAGAACTGACATCAGCAGCTGGTGAACTCATATGCGATGCAGTGCAGTCCTTATGGACCTATAGCACTTCTTCCACAGTGAATAACAACAAGCCGACCCTATAGGTACCTCCACCACCGTTCCGCAGGTCTTGAGGCTGAAGCTCAGGTTGATGTGAGTGCCGTTGGAGATCCCGTGGCAGGAGGAGTTGGACAGGAAGAGGTCCAGCCCCCCCACCAGGTCCTTCAGGACAGACACGTTGATGGAGCCTGGATCACACTGGACAGGCACTGCAGAGCACAAAGGAAGCGTTCGCACCGTTCAAGTGGGACATGACCCACATCTCCTGCAGCTGTTGTCATGCATACAGATGTGCACATGCTGTCTAACACACGCTGGCATCGTGTCTTTCAGGGGTGGTCTCCTCAAACTTAAATCAAAGGTTTCTGCTATGATCTGGGTGATACAAACATTCATTCGTACACACGTCACAAACACGCGCACGCACACACACATACACACACACACACACACACACGCACACGCACACGCACACACATTACCCTGGCAGGTCCGATTGTCCTCCCCCAGCTCCAGCCCACGTGGACAGCCACATTCGTAGGAGTCCAGCAGGGTGAAGCAGCCGTGGCTGCAGCCTCCGTTGTTGGCGGGACAGCCCTCCACCTCTGACGGAGCAAGGCAGAGGTGGAGGGCTCGTCAAGCACGGCGTGTGCGGTGGCGTGCGTCGCTGCACGCGGACAACGTGACTTGGGTCAGCGGCGGGGGGGGGGGGGCGACGTTACCTCTGCACGCCAGTCCATCCTCCGCCAGCACGCGGCCGCGTCCGCACGCACAGCGGCGGGAGCCTTTGGTGTTCACGCACAGCTCCGCGCAGCCGCCGTTCCCCTGGTCACACTCGTTCACGTCTGGGGCGCCGGACGACAACAACGGCGGTCAGACCTCATCGTTTGATGAGCGCGTCGGTGCTAATAGCGTAGCATGCTAGTAGACTAGCATACTACGCTATTAGCACTGGCGCGTTTAATAGACTAGCACACACATTAGACCAGCGTGCTAGTAAGATAAGATAAGATATTAGTAGTAGTAGACTAGCATGCTAGTAGACTAGCGCACTAGTGTTATCATGATAGTACACACTTGCGTTAATTGGATACATGGAAAAGATGGAGAGCAACAAAAGAAAATGGAGAGGAAGTTAAAATCTAAAGTACTTATAAATCGTACTTTTATGTTCCATTAGTCTGTTTTTTTACAAGGTCTTCCTACCTCTAAATACACTAATATTAGTATGCAAAGCATGCAACTACTACTAAAACCTTCAGACTGAAGACAAGTTAAAAAACGGACACGCTTACTTGACAGCAGACTAATAAGTTAATGACAATTGTTGGAGCTTCGCCGGCTGTACATATTCACATATTCATCACTCACTCCGTCACCAGATGAGCAGACAGGTGCGACCTCTGCCCCGCCTTCAGTGCTCTGCTCTTAGCATGCTGATGCTACCGCGATGCTACCACCCTAGTGACCTCCGAACCCACTGGGGGTGGGAGGTCACGACCACCCGCCCCCCCATGTCTCTCAAACCTGCTGTCCACCTTTGACTTGATGATTCCGCTGCATCGAACACCCTCATTATTGGTTGTGTAGAGGCACATTTTATATAATTTGGCGGCTAAGTGTGAGAAATAGCCCCCATGTAAATGTCCTATCCCATTACACTACCTAATGAAAAGCTATTAGTACTGGAGGGAAAAAATAAAAATGGGAAAGTAGGATTGATGCTCTGAGTTATTAATGATGAACTGTGTGCGGGGGGGGGGGGACGTGGAACAGTCCACAGACTGACGGCCTGCTTCCCTGAAAAACATCCCCCGCTTTTGGCCTCTCCGCCTCTTCCTGTCCCTCCATTTTGGGACTTACTTCCCTCTGTTGTGCTGCTGTTTTATCGGTGACCTCTCTTCCTCTACCCCCCCCCCCCCCCCCCCTTGTCCTCCCCTCCCCTCCCCTCCCGACTCACCCAGGCACGTCTGAAGGTCGGGTCCCAGCCGCGTCCCGGGAGCGCACTGACACTCCTGCTCCGGACACCCGGGCCCCTTACACTCCACCTCGTCACAGATGTCATAGAAATCTGCCAAAACACAACAAAAAATAAACCCCCACCAGGAGCACAGTCATTGTCGCCCCGCCATCATGCACAACACAACCAGGATAACAGTCCTCGGGTTCGAGGTGCGCGCGGCGGCGGCGGCGGGCGGCGGCGACCACTTACGGCCACAGTAGACGTGGAAGCAGACGGAGGGCCGGGGCAGCCGGTACACATAGTAGCCACCTCCGCAGGCCTTCACCTCCACCGTGGTGTTCCACTGGCAGCAGTTGTCGTTGTAGCTGGCGCACACCGGCAGGGCGACCACGCCCTGACCGGGCTCCGGGTGGGTGCCGTCCAGCCAGACGGGGGCGTGCGTGCCGCAGTGGTTCTCCGGCACGCAGAAGGTGGGCATGGCGTCGCCCGCCATCCCCGTGAAGCGGTACCACTCGCCGGACATGTGGCTGTCGCAGAGGGGCCCGTCCGCCGACCGGTTGACGTGGTGGTCCGTGTTGCGCCAGGGCTCGTTCAGGCTGATGTAGGCCGAGCACGGGTCCAGGACGGGACCTGGAGGGTGATGAGGACAGAGGGGTGGGGGGGGGGGGATTAGAGTAAGACACACACACACACAGCTGGGAACACGCTTTGTGTGGAGGAGAACAGAGTGGCTGTGTTAGTGCTTTTACAGGCAGGGCTTGGGGAATGGGGAACATTGGTTAGAGAGAGGGCTTCGGCTTGGCGTTGAGGCCGTCATTTTGAGATATTTAGGTGCAAAATCGATGCGTATTTAGATAAACACCTCACATTCCTCGGATACCTCACAGCGTTGCAAAAGGGACTATTGGCCTCTTTAATGTCTCAATGGATTGTCAACACAAAGCCAATTCCACTGGACCGGAGGAAATAGGCCATCAGCAAGAGTTAGCACGTGTCTGTATCTATACAAGCTCCGTCAACGTAAAGACCCCCCCCCCCCCCCCCTTTTTTTTTTTTTGTTACTAAAGCCAAGCTTGCAGAGTCAGGAGCATAACGCAACGAGACGAGCAGCCAAAGTGCAGCAAAACACCAATCAATACGCACTATGCTCTCCGCTCTCCGTTCCACGGGCCGCTCCGAACAATCTAATTAAGAGGCCTCCTTAAGTAGGAGAGGGCAGTCCGTGGCGGAGCAGCAGCCGTGACAAACGATGCGGGCGCGGGAGGGGGGGGGGGGGGGGGGGGGGGGGCGGCAGGAACGAGTGTTAATCACAGGGCATGGGATTTCGGGGAGAGGTTGGAGGGGGGGGGGGGGGGGGGGGGGGGGCCGGAAACCGCAGGAAACTAATCTCCTCAGCCGTGCAGCGATCTCACTCGCACAGGACCGTGACGTTACTTGGCCATCGAAATTCCTGGGAACGTACCCATAACCCATGCGTAGCCGCGGGCCGACAGCTGCGCGGTCGACTGCCATGGAAACTCAAGACTTCGTCGAAAAACACAGCAAACACTTGTTTTTACACAGCGAGGGTTTTTTTTCTCTGCAGCATCCGCAGGGAATTACTTAAATGTAACTAACTTGAACGTAATTTTAAACGAGGGTGGAATGGGATGTGGGAGATAGGTGGAGAGGGCTAAACTCCTGAAGATGCAAATCTGTCTCCCTCAACACCACCTTGGGGTGCATCGGGGTTCTGGGCAATTACAACTAGGCTACAACCATCGCCACTGCAATTAGAACGGTGATTATAATGAGATCAGGGTTATAATAGGTTAGCACAATCTAGCCTGATTAGAAAATGCAAACACAAAACCACAAAAAAACATAATTAACTCAGACCTCCCAAGTTATATTAAAGGCTTTCAGAGCCAGGACACAACATTTCATTGCTTTGAAATTACCTCACTGTACTGGTCATTTTCTCTGAAAGCCTCCTTCCTTTCCACCTCTCCGGCCAGGCCACTGATAATAATGCACTATCTTCCCTCTCCCTGCTTCCCCCCGATTGCAGCCCGTGGATCAATCGTCGTTCGGGCTTGCTGACGGTATAAATGGCTGTTTATATTCGGAGGACCGCCGCTGACTGAGCGAGTCCCCGCAACAATAAGCACCGCGGGGCGCCGGGACCCAGCAGCTCCGTGTTAATTGCTGATCTAAATCTTCCCGTGAGAGCCCACGAGTGACTTAACGCGGCCGTGAGCAGGGCAGCGGACACGGCGCGGCCGGCGCAGAGCCACGCCGCCGCGGATAAATGAGACCAAATACGGACCTGTCGATGAAACAGATCCATCTTAAGTTTCACTTCATCACTTGTGTTGCATCCCCCCAATCGTTCCGTCCAGCGATATGCAATAATGAGGTTACAGATCGACCACGAGGGAACTGTTTTTTTTTAATCGGATGGTGTAACTCTGCGAGCATTGTTCTGTATGAATGCTGCACTTACCGGTATCTGTGACTGCAGGTTGACCCGCGTTCAGGGATATTAAAGTGATCACAAAGAACATCATTGTCCTCTCGCTGTATTTCGTTTAATCCAACCCCAGGCTCCTGCATATGTGTGTCATTTTCACAGAGGAAAAGTCTCTTACATATAGGCACCTTATCTCTATGAATCCCGCCTGAGCCCCCCTTTGTGTGTGTGTGTGCGTGTGCGTGTGTGTGTGTGTGTGCGCGCGTGTCGTATTTACAGTCTCCATCACCTTGGCCCCAGTGATAAAGTCTTCCATCCTGAAGGAGGCTTCCATATCCTTCATTGTTCTTGCAGCCTCTCTGGTCCATCCGGGCTAACTAGAGGACCCACGGTTGACCTTTCACCCTCCGTCACACCACATTATCGCCATTCTCTCTCCATCATCCTCCTCAACCAAGAGGGCCCTTACTTTATTTTTTTACGATTTTAGCGTTGCATTACAATAACGGTACATTCATTAACCATTAGTTCATGCTGTAAAATAGCCATTAATAAATACTTCATTTGATAATTAAACAGTTAATCAGTTAACTAATGGTCCAGTAATCATTTAGCCCACTAATGGTGTTCATGTTAACCAAGGTATACATTATTTATTAGGGTTACCTTAACCCTAACCCTTATGCTAATGCTATATAATAATGCTTATTACTGCACTGATTAAATAAATGGTTTACTATTGTACCCTGAGGTGCAACAGAATTTTCTTCATACATTGACATTCCTTTGAAATACTCACTGTAGGTCCCCATGTTGTTGCCCCCCAATACTCCTACACGAGGTCCAAAGAGTGGGGCAGGACCCAGGCCAGGGGACCCTCCAGAGCACAGGTGAGGGGCACATCGCAGGCCTTCCGAACGCAGCCCACCCCATTAAGGCTAACAGCAAGCAACGCCTCATGTAAACACCACTGTAGGAATACACAGACTCACCGTGATGTGCTTACAAGCCATAGGCTGCAGGGAAACTAAGGCTTATCCATTCAGAGCGGCGAGGCAAATCTCATTAGTTACGCTTTTATTAATTTACTTTTTTTTTTCTCATTTCATTTTTTTTTTGCTCATTAAAATAGATATACTAAACTGAACACACACACGCACACACGCACCTCGAACAAATGGGTCTGAACATGATTTAACATTATGTCACTACACGGTCTCACACAGATGCGGAGCTCCATCTGCGTTCTGTCGGTTGCGGTCAGCCTATTAATTGTGAGGCTTCGCAAAGCGTACTAAAAGGCGTCAAACTGCCTCCTCATCTACAGTACGACACCAACTATTAAGGGACATTCCATGCTTAATATAAGTCAAAGATGTGGATTTAGGCAGCATCCAAGTGCATTAGTACGTTCACTTGACTAGTACGTGGTCTTGACTACAACTAGAGTTGTAAATCGAGACCAAGACACTACCAAGACCAGAGGGTATCGAGACCAAGACAAGACCAAGACCAAGACCGACAAGACAAGACAAAGACCAAGTCGAGACTGGAAAAAAAGCAGACTAGTGTTTAAGTTACACCAATACGTGAACATATTTGGTGTGTAGTGTACGAGTGCTGCTTCATATATATGTTTTTGTGTTGAGCATGAGCTCGCTGCTTGGTTTGTGCACAAACCCCCTCGAGACCTCTATGTCCGAGACCAAGACAAGACGGAGACCAAATACAGTCGAGTTCGAGACAAGACCAAGATGTAAAAGTGGTCTTGAGACCGGTCTCGAGTACTACAACTCTACCTTCAACACAACGTTTTCGCTATCAAAGTGCAGCTTTCAGCTAATACTGAAACAAACCTGTGCATGGTGATTTCAGGCTCCAAGTGCATATGAATATAAATATACACACCAAAAATTGATTGCTTTACTCTAACAATTAACTTTGAAGTTAAGACAATCGCATGCCTTCTCAGAGGGACTATAAATCGCCAGACGCGTTGTGACAGAACGTGGACATGTTGTATACAAACCCAGAGGACACCCATCCTGTTGCTCTATCTTCATAGGATGTCCTGAGACCGCGGGAAGCTCTGAGGGTCAAGGACAAAATGGAGGCGACGGTCAGGACCTTGAGCAAGGCAGCGCACTGACTGGAAACATCTGTGCTTTATCTGACGGTCGGCCTCCAACCGACACAAAGAAACCCAACGCCAGACCCCTCAGTTCAAAAACTGGATAAGGATTTTATTGATAACTGAATTACATATCTCTTTTATACATATTTCATAAATGATACATGAATTTTACATTTTCCTCTTTTTTTTTTGCCAACATTACAGCATCAGATGTCAAGAGAAAACAAAAACTCAGAAGGAAAAGGAAAAGAACAAAAACGTCAGAATGAAGTACGAGGGTTTCTCAATCCATATTCGACTTCACTCTGGAGGCAATCTGAACATATCGTAAGTGCACACAAACAAAGATATTTGAAAAATTAACAAAAAAACCTAAACAATTCATGAAATCAGAAAAGGGGGGGGGGGGGGGGTTGACTGTCAATGTAAACCAAAGGAGAAGGAAGGGTGAGTGGAAATGGTGAGAGGGGGGAGAGGGGGGGAGAGAGAGAGGGAGGATAGAGGAGGTGTACCCCGACATGCTAACAGATCTCAGTGTGCTAAATTTCCCCTTTTGGACTTATAGCCAAGGATGGGTGGAGTTTGGGGGGTGCACCGAAAATTGAGGTTCTCTTGTTGCCCTATTGGGGGCTATAAGTGACTCTAAGCTACACGTCTAAAACTGGAGGGTGGGAGGGAAAGGGGGTGACGGGGGGCACGGGGATCAGGTCGGACAAATCAAAGGTCGGGGGTGATGGGGCGCAGCAAGGCTGCCGCCAACGTCTGATTTTTGGCAGGGTGCAAATTCTCCCAGCTTGGTTATTTCTACACACCATTCTCAAAATGATCACTGCAGTTTTCTATTTTTTTTTTTTTGTTGGGATGAATCAGCTTTTTAAATTTGTACATATTTTCCCATGTAAACATACATTCATGCAACACCCGCTTTAGAATAATAAGATTCCCTATACTTGATATATTTTGTTTTACAAAAAAAAAAAAAAAAAAAGGTCAAACAAAAGGCGATGGGTGGGTGGGGGGGGGGGGGGGAGGGAGGGGGAGGGGAAGGGGTGAGTGGCGTGGACGGCCGGGGAAGGAAGGATGACGATGTCAAGACATCTCGTCTCAAGACCCCAGACTTCAAACTCCCTGCTCCACAACATCCCCTTGGAAACAGCATGCGTGTGCGTGTGCGTGTGTGTGTGCGTGCGTGTGCATGCAGCATGTTCCAGGAGTTAAAAGTGATGATAATGAGGTGGTGTCGGTGTGGGTGGAACAGAGTGGTCCAGCGGTGATGAGGAGACTGTGTTCCATGATCCATGCACACTAGTGAAACCATGACGATGACGACAACACACACACAGACACAAAGACAGACAGACAGACACACACTCTCTCTCTCTCTCTCTCTCTCTCCTCTGCACTTGACTTTGCTTTGGAATATCTATGAAAGCTTAACTTTCATCGTGATATCCCCACTGGCCTCATTTCGTGTTAGTATCCAATTCCATCGAAAAAATACGAAAAAAAATGCCCCAGTCCCTTTTGAGATCTCCACACACACACACACACACACACACACACACACACACACACACACACACACACACACACACACACACACACACACACACACACACACACACACACACACACACACACACACACACACACACACAAAAAAGGTAGCGCGGCTAATCAATGACAACTGATTTTCATGAATAACTTGTTGGGATGTTTTTGAGGAAAGAAAAAAAAATCATGCATAAAATAAAATGAACAAAATCTGTTGAATCAGTCCACACAGAAACCCCGCTCTCCGCCAGCTGCCAGCCGCCAGCCCGGCCAGACGGGCAGCGCCAGCCCCACACCGCGTGTTTAAACTCATGCTTCAACACACACACACACGGGGTCGCAAAAGTCTTTGTGCTCCCGGTGGCCACACGGGCGAGCTCAACCCTACTGATCCAGAAACGTGGAAAAACAAACCTAGTGTAAACCTACCAACACTAACACAATGAGCCCCAACAGCCGGGGCGTCTCCTGAAACGCACACGCAAAAAAAGAGAAAGGAACCCTAGATGAGGCCGACGCGTGTCGACCAGAGAGATGGATAACATAGATATGGCTTTTGTCTGCAAAAAACAACCTCTTAACGGGGAGAGGGGTAGGGGGGGGGGGGGGGGGGGCTTAATGGGAGCTAGATGTGGCAAAGAAACCTATCCAATCAAGTACAAAATTGCAACAATGCTCCTACACACTCACAAGTTTCTACTGAGGGCATACCACAGCATGCAGTCGGCCTCGCTTTACCACCGGGGCGAGCGAGGGGCGTTACAGCGACAGTGGGGGGGAGGGGGGGAGAAATCTGATGTTACAACACGGCCGAAGTAACGCAAGTAAGTATGAACGTCGCGGTGTGATGTGTGTGTGCGTAAAGGCCTTTGGACGAGGTGTACTGTTATCGTTACCGCTATTTCAAGCATCGACACAACCCCGGGGGAAACCACGCGGACGCCATCGCCACCGGCACCGGGGGAACGTCGCCACGGCGACGGTGACGCTCTCGCCACGCTTCCCCTCGAGTGTCTCCTTTGAAGTGTTACAAACCAAAAAAAAAAAAAAAAAACGCAGAGATGTCATGCCACACCATTCTGTATCAGTTAGCCAGACTTAATATCGTCCCCCTCGTCAAAAACAAACCGGGCCATCTGTCCGAAGGCAGATGGCCCTTCTCCGTTTGACGGCACGTTGCTGGCAATGTCCCGGGAAATAAGTGGACTCGCCATCGGACATCAGCCTACGACGGAAATTATGTTTCATTGGTATTTATTTAACGGTCTTCAGCTCTAGCATACAGTAATTCAAACGTGCATGTGGGTGTGTGTGTATGTGTGTGTGTGCGGACGGCGTGTGTGCATGTGTGTGTGTGTGCGCGGACGGCGTGTGCGCACGTGTGTGTGTGTGTGTGTGAAAAGCAGTGGGCAGTGTACTCTTGAATCCCAACGACAATACCAATGTAAGATCTCTCCTCCCCCCACCACTGAGGGAAAAAAACTAGCCTCTGTTCATTGATTTGATTGTATATAGTTTTATATATCTAGATATCTATATATATATATATATATATATATTTATATTACTTTTTTTTTCTCATAACAAATATACTATGGCTTTCAAAATAAAAAGTGCCAAAATATTTTTTTGGAGTAAAAGAACACACAGTGATGTTGTTGTCGGTAGTTCTGGTGGTCCTGGCGGTCCTGGCCGGGCTGGCTCCGCCTCGGGGCGGCACCAGGAAGCACCCACCTGGCGCCATGCCCCGCGTCCAGGCACGGCCCTCACAGGCCGCCCGGGTAAGGTCATGGGAGGGGGCTAAGGGGGGGGCGGTTCTTTGTCCCCCCGGCTCCAGGGCCCCAGAGAGAGAGAGAGAGAGAGAGAGAGAGACGGAGAGTAAGAGGGAGAGAGAGAAAGAGAGAGAGAGAGATAGAGAGAGACGGAGAGTGTGAGAGAGAGAGGACCAGATGGGGGAGGAGGGGGGGCAGGTGAGGCTGTTCGCATTCTCAGCCTCTCCGAGCGACCCACGGTCACGTGGTTTGTCCGACCCCCTGAAGGGGTCTGGGGTCCCAGTCCGTGCATGTGGAGACGGGGAGGGGGGGCAGGAGGTGGAAGTGGGGGAGCGGTGTGTGTCTGCGTGTGTGTGTGTGTGTGCGTGTGGTGTGTGTGTGTGGGGGGGGTGGGCATCCTCGTAAACTTGGGACTCAAAGGATGGCCCGACCACATCAGAGCAGGCATGCGTGCAAAGGTGTGTGTGTCTGTGTGTGTGTGCTTTAGTTCGACTGTTTCATATCAGGGTTGCACTGAAGGGCCACTGTGGACCAAGACGGGCCCGTAGGGGTAGATTTCTGAGTGTCCACGACACACACACACACCACACACACACACACACACACACACACACACACGCACACACACACACATACACGCACGCACTCACACACTGCCTGGGATGAAGAACAGTCTCAGTGCCCCTGTTTCTTCCATCTTCGTCTTCATCAGTGTCATCATTATCTTCGTCTGAGTTTTAAGTCAAACATCTCCTCCGCCCGTTCGCCACAAGAGAGACTCAAGTTTTGGTGGTCTTCCGTGAGCTGTCCTCTTGTTCTTTGCGTTACGGTTCCACTTGTGATTTTGCAACCAAAGTCTTCGGTCAATAAAGTAAAAAAAACAAAAAGGGAGTCATATAGGTTGGGAGGGGGGGGTGGGGGGGGGGGGGGGGGGGTCAGTGAAAACAAGAGGCTGGAGGTGATGGAGGCCAGAGAGGTGAAGGTCACCTCACAGAACCGGAGGTGGAGGCATACCAGAGAGAGGGAGGTGTGGACGGAGGGCGGGGTTCGGGTGTGGGGCGGATGGGGTCTACGGGTGGGGGGGCGGCGGGGGAGGGGCAGGACGTAGGAGGTGTGGGAGGAGACGCTCCCGTCACATCAATCTTTACTGGCGGTGAGCTGCTGCACGGGGAGCTGCAGCTGCAGGGGGTCCCTCAAACGCTTCAGGTCCAACTCCACCTGCACCGACAGACAGACAGACAGACATACTTTATTGATCCCTGA
>JAXIVH010000625.1:57500-61624 GCA_036785325.1 Urophycis tenuis | reverse complement strand
GAGAAGATGGACTAACTAATTGACTTTATTTTATGAAGCAAATGACAGTTAGAGACCCCCCCCCCCACTGAGGAACTGAAATGAAAGTGTGTGGACTCCTTCACGCTGTGGGTGGTTCTGTGTTAGTGGCTGAGGAGAGCAGAGGGAGATGATGAGATGATGGAGCTGTAAGCTTTGCTTTAGTTCCAGTATGAAGGAGTCCCCAAAAGAAAAAAACACATTTAGAGACCTGTCTGAAACGTAGAAATTCAGCCCAAATCAAGCTCAACCATCAGGCCTCTTACCTCCGCAAGTTGTTCATGATGAGAATTACTGTAGTCTTAATCTGGTCAACGTCCAATTAATATCATCACAATATAAACATTATAGGTGGGAAAAATAGAATAAAAAGTTAATGAAATGAATGAATGACAATGAAAATAATCTGTTGCAGTGCTGTAATCGGGCAGAGAGATGAAGGAAGATGTTGCCTTGTGCCTCACAGCAGGATGGGGGTTGAACAAAAACAAAAAAAGTTATTATTTGTTTACTTTGTCCTTCACATTTTGTGACGGAAAGTGAGTTTTGGGGGACAAAAACAATGAGGCGTAATCATTATCTGTTCAGGCACCGCACATTCATAATGAATAATTAATAATAAAACGGCTGAGGAAATGTACACACACACACACACACACACACACACACACACACACACACACACACACACACACACATCCATCATGAACTGTTTCAGTGGTCAGAGGCCGGATCACTGTAATTGTTTTATCGCAGCACAACATGAATAATGAATAATTAACTGTTAGATATTTACAGCTGACAGTGGCAGTTAGGAACAGTATACATTATACGATACTCAAATATGGATTAATGCAGTAATTCTCTGCAGTTTTTAGTGAATAGTGAAAAAAACAAGATTAACAAAATACATAACAATCAGTATTTTATATTAAATTGATAATTAATTTATTTATACATGTATTCATTTATATTTTAAGAACTTAATATGAAAAATACAAAATAGCAAATTCATTGAAATAAAACTAAAACTATAATAAATTAAGAATTAAGAATGTAGAATGAATTTAAGAATGTAAAATTTTAATTTAAAGTTTAAATAATATTAGCCATATATTAACCATAACAAAATAATATGGTTCCTCAGATTCTGTTTCTGGAGATGCTATTGTGATGCTATTATGTATTTGTTATTTTTATATCTCACATTCATGTTGCCCTTAATTTTCCATTTTCCCCCATAATCATTTTCTTCTGCATCCTTCATCTCCTTATTTTCAAAGCTTAATTGTTTCATATAAATCATCCTTTTCTGTTTCCATTCTGCTTGCCAACATGGAGTATTAACTATCAAATTACCATTCGTCCAACCCTGTTACATTTAGTTAATTTATGTTGAGTTTTAATTTTTCATCACTACCATTTTGAAACCAGTCAATGTTTGTCATCACATTCATTCGTCACAATATTCATTTCACTTTCAACACAAACCACCAAATTGTTAGTCTATGAATGAATGCATTGATTTCATTGGTAAACAAGCCATGACATGTCATTGTAAACAGATGTTTTTAATCTATGAATGAATACAGATGTAATTGGTAAACAAGCCATGACATATCATTGTAAACAAATGTTGTTAATCTATGAATGAATACATTGATGTCATTGGTAAACAAGCCATGACATGTCATTGTAAACGTGTTAGATGTTCGCTCTTGTCTCAAGGGACCGTACCAACTTTACTTTTACTTCCCAATTGGCGATTCCTGTGTTCTCCAGTTTGCGTGCGTGTCTGTATAGCATCTCAATGAACATGTGTGTAAAACCACCAGTGGATTATACTGGGCATTTCTAAGCTTGACTTTGTGATGTGCTACATCAAGGTTAAGTTATCCAGACTAGTCAAGTTCATATAATGGCCGAGAGGAAATGCAACTGGTTTCTGTATTCAGGGAATTGTGTGCACTGTACCCTGTATCCAGACTTTATGATCCATACTTTATACCTGATCCAGACTTTATACTGTACCTGATCCAGAATTTATACCAGATCCAGACTTTATACCTGATCCAGACTTTATACCTGATCCAGACTTTATACCTGACCCAGACTTTATACCTGATCCAGACTTTATACCTGATCCAGACTTTATACCTGATCCAGACTTTATACCTGATCCAGACTTTATACATGATCCAGACTTTATACCTGATCCAGACTTTATACTGATCCAGACTTTATACCTGATCCAGACTTTATACCTGATCCAGACTTTATACCAGATCCAGACTTAATACCTGATCCAGACTTTATACATGATCCAGACTTTATACCTGATCCAGACTTTATACCAGATCCAGACTTTATACCAGATCCAGATAAGGTTGCACCGAATCCAGTATTCGGGTTCGGATTCGGCCGAATATTGGGCTTTTTTGAGGGGTTCGGGTTCTGCCGAACCTTGGCATTTTTTTCCACCGAACCCGAATCCTACGCTTTCACTGCGCGTGCCACGCTGGTCGACGTAATTATCTGTTTACTAAAAAGTAGCGCGTTGGAATGCAGTGGCTATAGCTGCGAGAAAGCGAAAATGGAAGTAGTGAACAGAAAAGTGTCGTTTGGCAGTTCTTTCAGATAAAAGAAGGCGATTCAAGTCTAGCTACATGTTCAATTTGCAATGCCGATTTGTCTCGTGGTGGCCAGGAACCTAAACAATGCACAACATCCCCGCCGTTAAAGCATTTGCGTATGAAACATCTTAAAGAATACGAGTTGTGCACGAAGGAAAACTTCATTGCCTATGATCTAAACGAAGAAAAAAAAACAGCCTATTATCCATGTTTATGGATTAAATGTTCAATAACATTCATTTCAGTTAAGTCACCAAACATATTCTGTTTGTTTTCTTTGTTGTTGTTTTTAAGACAAACACTTTACTTTGCAGAAAGTTGCCTATTTTTTCCCAGTGGAAATTAAATAAAACGAAAAATACACTGATGTTGACGTTGTTTACTTCATTAATGTGTTTAGTGTTAATGGAGTAGGATGGGAGTAGGATTCGGTATTCGGGTTCGGATTCGGCAGAATCTTAACCAGTGGATTCGGTATTCGGCAGAACCCTAAAAATCTGGATTCGGTGCATCCCTAGATCCAGACTTTATACCTGATCCAGACTTTATACCTGATCCAGACTTTATACCTGATCCAGACTTTATACCTGATCCAGACTTTATACATGATCCAGACTTTATACCTGATCCAGACTTTATACATGATCCAGACTTTATACCTGATCCAGACTTTATACTGATCCAGACTTTATACATGATCCAGACTTTATACCTGATCAAGACTTTATACATGATCCAGGCTTTATACCAGATCCAGACTTTATACCTGATCCAGACTTTATACCTGATCAAGACTTTATACCTGATCCAGACTTTATACCTGATCCAGACTTTATTCTGATCCAGACTTTATACCTGATCCAGACTTTATACCTGATCCAGACTTTATACATGATCCAGACTTTATACCAGATCCAGACTTTATACCTGATCCAGACTTTATACCTGATCCAGACTTTATACTTGATCCAGACTTTATACCAGATCCAGCTGGGCAGAGAGCAGGGGCATGATGGCTGACCCCAGAAAGAGCAATGCGTGGATCAATGAAGTGTTCTCCGAGCTTCTGTCACGTGATATCATCTCTACAGAACCAGAATTGTTTGACTGTGTTTTCCTTGGGTCATCACTAATGGCTTCCTTGTAATCTTGCAATCAGGAGTCCTGCTAAATTGTAGCACAACCTCTTGGGGGGACAGTTTCAAGTGCCTGAATCACACCTTGTTTCTTGCTGCATGAGATATTCCACTAAAGGAATTCTGTTGTGATCTAGTAGAGAGAGCTGTTGATTTGAAAACTTTACTGACACGTTTTAACTATTTGCTGGTGCTGGCCGAGTGTCTGCTGTTAACCACCAATTAGATGCGTGCACATCCAGATTGTCTGATTCAGATTAGTAATCTAGATTAACATGATGAATCTGAGAGCTGGTGCAGCAGACTCTGGTGATGGAGTGATTGTATTTGTGAATGA
>JAXIVH010000625.1:2500-52500 GCA_036785325.1 Urophycis tenuis | reverse complement strand
TGATGCATACAAGACGTCTAGCTTCAGCTAATTAGCAGTCTTTGTCCCTGGTCAGGCTAGAGAAGGATAAAAGATACTGAATACAATAAGTGCAATAACACAAATACAGTGAATAGGTACCATGAATAAATAAACACAGCTACAAAATTTAGATTAAGAAATGACAAATTAAGTTAAATACATTAACATTAATAAGGTGCTGTATTGACAGTGATGTGAGAGAAGTTAACGTTCACAATTCTGCTGTTTAGCTTTAACACTAAACATCTTTAGAACATCTTTAGCATCTTTAGTTCTGTTTGGGATTTGATTTCTGGTAGTAAAGAATTCCATAGGTGTGTACCTTGCACTGAAAGGGATTATTGGCCGAATGTTGTCCTGCATTTTCAAATTTTACAGTTTTGCTTGCTCATGCTTTTATTGTCTTACAGTTGTCGGACTTAGCTGGTTTAATATACACCCTCTGGTGCAACCTAGACACATCATCAGTGATGTAACCTGAGGTCATAGGGTGTTTCGGGTCTCTCAACATCAGACACCCTCGCCCAGGCGACCCAGCCGGGGGTGATCAGACCCCGGCTTGTGTCTAGGTAGCTTGTGTGGCCCACGGATCACCCCTCCTGATCCACAGCCATCTTGATGCCTTCTCAGCAGCATCAGTGATGTTCTTGATGGCTTTCTTGCTGTGCAGTCCCCTTATTCCCAACAACTTGAGGGCCCTGCAGAGTGACTGGCCTGCGAAACCTCGGCAACCAACCTCAATGGGACTACAACGAGTCTTCCATCCGTTGCGCCGGCATTCGCCTGCCAGCTCCTCATACTTGGCCCTCTTCCTCTCAAATGCCTCCTCCATCCGGTCTTCCCAGGGCACAGTCAACTCCAGCAGTATCACCTGCCTTGTTGATTCTGACATAAGAACCAAGTCCGGCCTAAGTGTGGTCACTGCGATGGTCTCTGGGAATTTAAGCTGTTTCCCCAAGTCCACCTTCAGCTGCCAGTCCCTAGCTGTTGTCAGGAGCCCCCCTGTTTGGCCTGGGCGTTGTTGAGGCTTCTCACCAGATTTAACAAAGGTGATTGAATGCCTAGCTGGCTGTTGCTGCTTGCTGAGTGAGATCCCCGAGCAGATGGTATCTGCTATCACCTTCAGCACCTGGTCGTGGCGCCAACGATAGCGCCCCTCGCCCAGGGCTTTCGGGCAACAGCTTAGGATATGCTCCAGTGATCCTCTCCTCTGACACAAAGGGCAAGCAGGTGTTTCTGCCAGGCCCCAACAGAAGAGGTTGGAAGGGCTGGGGAGGACGTCGTAGACTGACTGGATCAAAAACTTTATACGGAATGGCTCTGCCTTCCAAAGCTCTGACCAAGAAATCTTCCTATCCAGTGTCTGCTCCCATCTAGTCCACGCCCCCTGTTGTCTCATCCCGACCATCTTGCTTGAGCGGGTCTCCTCCAGCCCTGCTCGAACCTCTTCCTGGATAAGCTGCCGCCTCTCCTTCCCCCGGGCCTTGTTGTACCGAGGTCCTGGGTTGCTCCCAAGCCCTGCCCGGCCTGTCGCCACTGTTCCCACCAGAACACCGTGGCGCAGCCGCGCCTCAGCTTGCTCGACCGTCTCCTGGGCTCTCCACTTCCGCCCAGTCCGCACTTCAATCCCCGCTAAGGAGACTTTGGTGTCACTCGAGTCTCTGTACAGCAGCACCTCTCTCGCACGGGTAACCATGAACTCCTCCGACAGACTACTGAAGGGAAGTCGCAGCTTGTTCTTATGCCCATACAAGGCTATGCTGCTGAGGCTTCTTGGTAGGCCCAACCACCTGCGAAGGAAGCTACTTACCTTACGCTCGAAGCCCTCAACGGTCGTTAGTGGAACATCGTAGACCAGTAGTGGCCAGAGGAGGCGTGGCAGGATGCCATGCTGATATATCCATGCTTTATACTTACCTGGCAGCCCTGACTTATCCACCGCCACTAGCCAGTTACCCAGTTCTCTGCTGGTCGCCTTGAGCGCTGCTTTGTCCCTCAGGGTGCCATCAAAGATCTTCCCCAGGCTCTTCACTGGCTCCTCTGAAACCGATGGAATCTGGACACCTCCCAGCGAGAACCGGAACTTGTCTGTAACCTTCCCCTTCTTCACCACCAGGGAACGGGACTTAGCAGGCTTAAAGCCCATACGCGCCCAGTTAATGAGCCGCTCAAGGCCTTGGAGAACCCACCTACAACCTGGAACTGATGTTGTAGTAACTGTCAGGTCATCCATAAAAGCTCTGATGGGAGGCTGCCGCACACCTGACTTGGTGAGCGGTCCTCTGCACTCCACCTCCGCTGACTTAACAAGCATGTTCATGGCCAAGGCAAACAAAATCACTGAGACTGTACACCCAGTGATTATGCCTTTCTCCAGCCGATGTGATGCTGATGTTACTGTCCCCGAGGTGACTCTCAAACTGAAAGAGTTGTAATAGTCCAGTATGAGGTCCCTGATCTTGCCTGGAACATGATGCCGGTCAAGCGAGGTCTCCACCAGTTTGTGGGGAATTGACCCGTAAGCATTAGACAGGTCAAGCCACAAAACTGCCAGGTTCCCATTGCCCTCCCGGGCCTCCCGGATGAGCTGAGTAACAACTCCCGTGTGCTCAATGCACCCTGGTACCCTTGGGACCCCCCCCTTCTGCACAGAGGTGTCGATGTATTTATAGGGACTTATAGGGTTATATGGCTAAATATGTGACATCGCTTGTGGGGCCAGTCCATTTACACACTTAAAAACAACATTCAAAAAACAACATTCAAAAACAACATTAGAAAAAGATAACAACTTATATTTCTCAATGATTTTACAATGGTGCCACTTTTGTCGCTTCTGATCTAAATTTTTTAAAGCTTGTTTATAGAGTGAGAACAAAGGTCTAGTTGGTGATTCAGTGGCCTGGCCCCAGGCAGTGAGGCAGTAGGACCGAGAGGACCTTAGCATACAGGTATAAAAGAGCTGCCCTAAAAGAGAGACATGACCTGATGAGTCTGAAACAATTCAGACTAGTTTTTACAGTTTAAGACAGCTTCTTTATATGTGCTTCAAACTTAAGTTGAGGATCTAAAGTTACACCTAAATATTTTTCTTGTTTACTGCTTCAATTTCTTTACTATCAATAGTGATGTCAAATTTCTCTAAGGCTTTCTTTCTTATTGAGAAGCACATTGATACTGTTTTTTTGTGATTAAGTGTTAAGTGATTCCTTTGTAGCCATTCTGAAACAGTAACCATCTGTCTTCTTAAGATATCTGAGGCTTGACAGGGATTCTTTGCTGAGACATAAAACACTTTGTCATTAGCATACATCTGACATTCAGTGTCTGTGCAAATGGTAGGTAAATCATTTATGTATAAGAAAAAAAGAATAGGACCTAAAACTGATCCTTGTGGCAGACCAGTCTTACTGTTCAGAGGAGATGTTTTCACATTTGATGAACACACTGTTCTTGATATTTCAAATATAAGCTAAGCCAACTAACTGCAAGAGCAGAAAAAATTAATTCATGTCTTAATTTACTGATAAGTATCTCATGACTTACAGTGTCAAAGGCTTTCTTCAAGTCCAAAAACACTGCTCCAACCACATTTCCATTGTCAAGGGAACATTTTATTCTCTCAGTGAAATGGCACTGTGCCATCTCAGCTGAACATTTTTTACGAAATCAAAATAATTGTTTAGAATGATAAAACTGATTGTTTTCAAGATAGGTCATTAATTGATTAGCGATAACCTTTTTAAGTACTTTTGACATTGCTGGGAGAATTGATGGGTCTATAATTGCTGGCATCAGTTAATTCACCAGATTTTTAAATTGGGGTAATAATAGCAATTTTAAAACTTTGTAGACATTTCCCTTCTTTAATGGACACATTTATCAAATGGAGTAATGGGTTTATCAAAGTGGCACTATGTTTTTTCAAAAATAAAACATCGATCCCAAATGTATCTTTTGCCTTTGAGTTGTTTAATTGCGTTATAATTTTTTAAAATTTTGGTGTGGTCAGTTTCTTCGATGTTAAAGCAGGAAGCCTGACCATTAGTAATGTTGTTTAAGTTTTGTTGTTGGTAAGTTAAGTTCATCTATGTTGGGAGTGTGATGGAAATTCGATGTAAGTTCATCTACAGATTGTTTGAAGTATGTATTTAATTCGTCAGCTATTGCTGATGAGTATCCGTGTCTAAAAAAGTTAAGTTTAGGGATGTCCAGTATATATTGTAACTTAGCATCTGAAAAGGTGCCTGTAGGTGGCTCATTTGATAAACAACACTGACTAAGGGTGACATAGACATTTTTTCACTGTCGGCAGATTCCACACGGTGGCTTTGCTAGTTTTGAATTGCAACTGTTCGAAATAATTCAATTTTTTCCCATTTTGTGTGCAGTAGTTTATCGCCCTCCTAAATTCAACAAAGACTTCATCCACGACTTTGCTGATTTTCTGTCCGGGCTTATGGTCAAATATGATCACATTTTAATATGTGGTGATTTTAACGTGCATGTCTGTTGTGAGTCGCTTCCTCTGTCTCGGGACTTTCTGAACCTCCTCGATTCTTTTAGTCTTAACCAAGCTGTCACCGGCCCTACACATGAAAAGGGTCACACTCTGGATCTGGTGTTATCCTATGGTGTTTGTGTCAAGCTAAGTGAAATCTGTGCCATGTCTTTCTCTGATCATTCCCCAATTCTGTTCACTGTGTCAGTCCCACACTCAGGCAGTTCTCCTAGCAGCTCAAAACGGGTCTCGCGCATGCTGAACTCCTTGTCTGCTGGGCAAATTTCAGCCGCTTTTAATGACTCCCCCCTGTGTAGGCCGTCACTGGGTTTTAGAGCTGACCATTCTGCTGATGAGCTCCTCTCCATGTTCGCTTCAGCCTGCACTGGCATTCTGGATTCTATCGCCCCTTTCAAGCCCAAACGCTCAAAAACTCAGCCTACACCGTGGCTCAACGACGAAACGCGTAACCTAAGACGCGCATGTAGACAGGCCGAGCGCAAATGGCAAAAGGACCGCCTCCATGTGTCCCTCCAAATCCTCCGTAGCTGCCTGGCGGATTACCACCGATGCGTCAAAACCGCTAAATCACAGTACTTCTCCACCCTGGTCTCTAGCAACAGTCACAAACCCCAGATTCTTTTCAATACACTTAATTCTCTTATTAATCCCCGTAATGTATCCCCTGTTGTGCCTTCACCTGCCCTCTGTGATGGCTTTCTAAAATTCTTCATCGACAAGATTGCAGCACTGAGGCCTTCCGATACCTCTCCCACCCCACTCCTCGCTCCCCCCCCCCTCCCCTCTGCCGGCTGTCCTCGAGCAGTTTGAGCCCTCTTCCCTGTCCTCCCTCTCCGCTGCAGTCAGACATCTACAGCCCTCCAACTGCCCCTCTGACTGTTTACCATCCCGCCTCATCAAGGATGCCTCCGTTTTTAACTCAGTGGCCCCCTTCCTCCTGCTTTTGGTCAACACCATCCTGTCCTCTGGTTGCGTCCCGGCTGCCTTCAAGCATGCCGTGGTGCAACCATTACTAAAAAAGCCCAATCTCGACCCCTCTATTCTGTCTAATTTCAGGCCTATTTCCAAACTGCCCTTCCTGTCTAAAGTCCTTGAGCGTGAAGTTTATGTACAGCTGAAATCCGTCCTAACTACCAACTCCATCTTCGAGAAATTCCAGTCTGGCTTCAGAACAGCCCACAGCACTGAGACTGCTCTCCTGAGAGTACTGAATGACCTGCTCCTATCTGCTGACTCAGGTTGCCCTGTGGTCCTCGTGCTGTTAGACCTCACAGCCGCCTTTGACACGGTGGATCACAGGATCCTGTTGTCTCGGCTTGAACACCGTATAGGCATCAAAGGCTTAGCCCTAAAACTCCTTCAGTCCTATCTGGCCGACAGGACATTCTCTGTACAGCTCGGAGACTATGTCTCTTCTGCTGCCCCCCTCACGTGCGGGGTCCCTCAAGGCTCTATACTGGGTCCTATCCTGTTCCTGCTGTACATTCTACCCCTAGGGGAAATCCTGCGCAGCCACTCCATCTCCTTCCACTGCTTTGCCGATGACGTTCAGCTATATCTCCCCCTAAAGGCTGATGGTCAGGCTGCGCTACAATCATTGCTTGACTGTCTGGCCGACATCAAGGCATGGATGAGTGCAAATTTCCTCAACCTAAATGAACAGAAGACTGAGATAATTGTCTTTGGCAAAACTCCTCCAGCTTTTTCCACCTTTGCCCTGGGCCCTCTTGCCTCAAAAATCAAGCCTTCGGTCAGAAACCTGGGCGTTATCTTCGACAGTGCCTTCAAATTTGAACAGCAGGTTAGTGCTGTAGTCAAAAAAAGCTTTTTCCACCTAAGAACCCTAGCAAAGACCAAAGCCTACCTGCCCCGTAGTGCTCTAGAGAGAGTCATCCATGCCTTTATCTCTTCACAACTGGACTACTGCAATGCCCTATATACTGGCATCGACAAATCCCAGATCCGCCGCCTGCAGTTGGTTCAGAACTCTGCCGCCCGACTTCTCACCTGTACAAAAAAACGTGATCATATCTCCCCGGTTCTCGCTTCACTTCACTGGCTCCCCATCCGCTACCGCATCGATTTCAAACTCCTACTCACTGTATTCAAATCCCTCCATGGTTTGGCCCCCCCGTACTTGTCTGATCTCCTCCACCACCATATCCCCTCTAGAGCACTACGGTCAGCTGACCAACTATTGCTGGAAGTGCCCAGGTCCAGGCTCAAAACCAAAGGGGACAGAGCCTTTGCCATAGCGGCCCCCAGTCTTTGGAACCGCCTCCCTCTCCACATCCGGGCAGCCCAGTCTATATATAGTTTTAAATCCCTACTAAAGACGCACCTCTTTTCACTGGCGTTCGGTTAGGGTCCCCCCTTTATTTTCTATTCTATTTATTCACTTATTTTTTATTATTATTATTCTGTCTTTTTATCTTTTTCTGTGTCTTGCTCTGTGTTCTTGTTTTTATTCTTATGCATTTTTTACTGTGAAGCGCTTTGGTGCGGCTTAGCCGTCTGTAAATTGTGCTATATAAATAAATTTGACTTTGACTTTGATAGAGAAGCCATAAACAGAGCAGAAGCCAAAGATAAGCAGTCTTTTTGTCTCCATGCCGCTGTTGAGAAGTGGGCAATGGTGTAGTTGTGCAGCATACCTGGAGAAATCCCAGACAAAGTACATGTGCCCATAGACAAAGAAACCATGTGCAGCCATATCCTCCGTAGCAGTTGTTTGGAGCAGTTTCCAGAATATTCTTTGAATATATCCTTGGTTGGTTGCAGACTTGGTTATCCTTTCCCCCTGCATCTTGAGTTGGAGAGTTAGAGTTTGCAGAGCCAAAAATATAAAAAGAAAAGAAAAAAGGTTTTGTCGACAAAAAGAGGAGAGAGGAGTGGAGCCTGACAAACCACCCCTGCTCTCAGCGGCCATCTTGGTTGTGATCGTCATCTCACCTGTATACCTGTACACCTCACCAGTATACCTCTAGTGTTAATTTTGTCACCTATTTTTAATTTAGTCTTAGTCTTAGTCTTGTGGCAAATGTCCTTGTTAGTTTTAGTCACATTTAGTCATTCACATATCTTTTTTTCTTAGTCAAATTTTACTTGACTAAAAGTCTCACCATTTTATTCTAGTTTTAGTCAAACAAGAACTCAAGGTATCTTAGTCAAGTTTTAGTTGACTAAAAGTCCATCATTTTAGTCTAGTTTTAGTCAAAAGAAAATTCAATATATCTTAAGTCAAGTTTTAGTCAAAACATTTTAGTCTTTTACAATAACAAATTATTTCTGATATTATTTCTGATAACCATTTCAGTCAAATAGTGTTTCACACATCTCAAATATTGGTTAAATGTCATAATTAAGTTACCTAACAAACTGCACTTACTGAATGATTTTTTTTTTAATGCAACTCTGGTTTTCTGATTTAAGAGACACATTCACAAATGATTAACTTGTTCCGAAGAGATTTTTATTTTGAACCAACACAATTCAAAAGCTGGGGCATAACAGACTCCGACTGACAAGTTAGAAAGGTTTTTAGAACTGTTTTGGTTGCCTTGTGTCTCATTGTTCTGTTATAAAATAAAATGAGCATACCCAGAAAAACTGAAAAGAATAGGCCCACTGTACTGTAGGTCTAAAATACAACCTATTTACTAGGTTGGTCTTGAGAAATATCAAGAGATTTAACAAGGCTTAACAATGAACATTTCTGCTGTTGCTACAGCTGCTGAAACTTCCACTTGAGGTAAACACTCAATTAGACAATCAAGTTCAAAGGCAAGATTTGCAACAGTAAGCAAAATCCATTACAAGGTAGAGTGCTAGAAAAAATGTGTGTGTTTGAATTGAGGGTTATTAAACGTGAAAACAGAATAAAAAACTATAACCAAACTATAACCAAAACAGTATGCAGTTAATCACTCTAGACTTTGTTAAGTTTTAGAAAAGCACTTCTTTCTAATGTAACTCTTGCTCTGTTGGGGCAGCCACTTGAAAGATCTCCAGTTAAACTAAAGACTCACTCTGCAAAGGCTTCAGAAGCTGGCAGTGCCAGAAGGTCTAATGCCAGAGGTTTCAGCAGTGGAAACAGGGTGGAGCTTTGAGAAGACCAGAAATCCATGCCCGAATCGTTTGGGTTTGCATGGGACAGGGCTTCTTTGAATTTTTTTACCTCTTGTCTGATGGAGGTCTTTGAGGTCTTTGGCCTTGATGGCCGATGGGCACTAAAAAACCTGAATCTAGGCCACTTTTGCAGAGGCGCATCTGAGACCTCTGCACTTCCAATGTCCTCATCATCTGTCGCCTCTTCCTGGTATGGTACACTGCGAGTGATGCACTCTTCAGCTTTACTGAGGAGATTCTGTATGTGGTCATTATCATTGTCAATAAGGGCCTCTGCTGACACACTGGCGTCAACAAAACAAGCAGCTGCAGCAAGAGGAGAAAACTTGCTTGCTGACACATCCAGAAAACAGCTGAAGCGTAAATCCATATTTGCAGACATCTTCTGTGCCAGTGTAGCTACATCCCTGTAGCTCCTGGCATGAGCAAGGGAGAATTCTGAAAGGTGTCTCTTCAAGTCCAGTAGTGCGGGCACAACCAGGGAGAAACAACTTGTATCACTTTCAAGCACCTTTGTGTGTTCTGCAAATGGAAGGAGCAAGTCTTTGAGGATGGCCACCTTCTGCCATTCACTGGGAAGTAGGCAATCCCAGCCCATGGTGTCAGCCACTGATGTCACATGGTTCTTTATTTAAAGTAAACGAGACAACATCAAAAAACAACTGGACCATCTGGTTGGACAATCTTTGAGAATGAGTCCACATTGTTCCAGCAACCGTTCTGTGGCAACAAATGATTTGCGAAACTGTCTCACCACCAGATGCCGGTCCTTGTCCAGAAGACATATGATTGCTTGTTCCTTCTTGATCATGTTGACGACAAGCTGAAGGGTATGGACCACACATGGGGTCCTCTCCAAGGTTCCATATCTGATAGAAAGTTTAACACAAAACAACAATTCTTTTCATTAATCCTACAATAACTATTATTCTATACAATAGCAAATTATCACTACATTACATTAATTAATTAAACATATTTCAGATTCTTTTTAGATTCAATATCAAATATCTATTACTGTGAATAATAACAAACACCATTCACAGACTGACCTTTCATCTGCCTCTACCTCTTCATCACTATCCTGGGAATTGTTCTCATCAGAACTGGTGTCCTTTTCTTTGTGACGACATGCAGAAACCATGTTGCTTCCATTATCTGTTATAATCATGAGAATTTTTTCCTTTGGGATCCCCCTTTCTTCTGTGCACTCCTCCACAGGAGTAGCAATAGAGTGAGCAGTGTGTGGGTGAACCATTTGCTTCAAGTTTAGGAGTATGTGTTCAGCTTTACTGTCCTGAACATTGAAATAACAAGCACTGACAGCAAGGAAGGAGGCTGTGAGCCCCTTTTTAGTCCATATGTCTATGCCAATGGTCACTTTGCGGGCCATAGCCTGTCTGTTTTTGAATTTGACCTTTTCAGCTAGGTACATTTGGTCCACTAGATTTGCAATTTTGGTCTTTTTTGGTACGGTCAGTCTTTTATCTATTTTTTCCATCATGTTGATGAATTTCTCATCTTCTACTGTCCGTGGAGGGTGGGCTGTCCGGGCTACCCATTTAGCTATAGCCTCCTCTTTGATGTGTTGTTCCCGGGATTCTGGCTTGTACTTGATGTCAGAAAGAGTGCATCTGACATAGATGGCCTCTCCTCTGTCCTGGCTGGTTGCTTGACCACATCTGGAATCTATGGTAAGAATAAATACAATGAGGCCTCTTTTAATGCAATAACATCAGGGTCACAAGTGTTATAGTGGAAATAAATAACTTAATGACAAGCCTAAGATCAAAACTGAAGGTGGATATATTTTATATGACAAAGTAGATTACCAACTTAATGCAAGTTATACATGGTAGTGCACACACCATTATTGAGGATATTTCGAGTAATATTACATGTAATAGTTAAACTTGATTTTCTTACATACATTTGATTTTATGACTAATTACATTCATTTTGATTATGGTATGAGGGGAAACACACGCATGTAACACAATAAGTTCATGCTCATGTGTCAATTGGTTGGCTGCATGAGTGGCTCTTGGGGAGCTCGTTGAATTAACAGTTAAGATATAATATAATATATATAAGTATTTATGCGTGTGTTAAAACGCATAATAACTTGTTATTATTGGCCAAACAAGGTATTCAGGGTCTGAGTAAACATGCAAGGAGCAGAATATAACACAAGAATATTACATAAGTTACAATACAGCTAAAACGCTCCACCGGAGATAGACAAGCCCACCAGGGAGCTTTTTGTGCAACTAGTCAATACCATGCTGTTTTCAAGATTTTAGACTGTTAGACAGCAAGTTTAACAATCTAGGACTGAAACGATCACTTGCCATTACGCTTGCACTGATAAGGGTTAACTAACGTTAGCCTTCTAGTTTATGTGTTTTACATGTAAATCCTGTTTCATTGCTACAAATTCTGACGTGAGCTACTAGCAGCCTTTATAGCATTTAACCTTTTGATATGATTGCCAACTAACAGTTAATGTTAAACTAAAAGTGTAACATGCATAGCTAGATGCTAGGAGCTCAATCTAACTTCAAACCGACATTAGCTTTGACATTCATTTTTTATCCCCTTCACAACTTGATAGCCAAGTCTAGTATAATGGCTAACGTTATAAAATATAACCTGCATAATGTATGTGCCACAACTGGTTGATTTAACGTTATAGCGTAGATGCCTAAAATCAACATTAGCTTATGCGACGTTAATTTAAGTTAACTTACCTGAATATGTGGGTGGTTAGCCTTAAGATGCCGCTTCAGGTTAGTGGTGTTTTTCCCACCAAAACATTGAGCCTCTTCTTTCTCCCTAGCATGATGTGTTGGTGCTCGCTCTACATAAATCTCTGGTGTTCGCTATCTGTCTATGGGTGTTGTGTGCTTGCTCCTTGTAGTTTCATGTTGCAGCCATAGGCTGGCAGCAACAGCACTCATTCGGAATATTTTGAAGGCGTAACAGTTGAATATTCTATCTCGTGATGAAAAAGTAGAGACGATTGTAAACGAAACTGAAGAGAGATTTTATCTTAGTTTTTATTTTATGCAAAACATTTTAGTCTCATCCTTTTTCGTCAACAATAATGCATGTTAATTTAGTCTTAGTCAGCGTTTTTGGAGAATGGTGCAGTCTCGTCATCGTCTCGTCTTAGTCATGAAAAAAAAGGTTGTTGACGAACATATTTAGTCTCGTCTCGTCTGACGAAATTAACACTACTCCAAACCTCACCTTTACACCTGTATACCTTGCCTGTTTACCTGTGCACCTCACCTGTATACCTGTACACCTCACCTGTATACCTGTGTACCTCGCCTCTATACCTGTACAGCTCACCTGTATACCTGTACACCTCACCTGTATACTTCACCTGTATGCCTGTACACCTCACCTGTATACCTGTACACCTCACCTGTATACTTCACCTGTATGCCTGTACACCTCACCTGTATACCTCTATACTTCACCTGTATGCCTGTACACCTCACCTGTATACCTGTACACCTCACCTGTATACCTGTACACCTCACCTGTATACTTCACCTGTATGCCTGTACACTCACCTGTATACCTGTACACCTCACCTGTATACCTGTACACCTCACCTGTATACTTCACCTGTATACCTGTACACCTCCCCTGTATATGTTTGCTCACCTGTACTGTACAGCTCACCTCCACTCCTAAATAGCTCATCTGTGCAACTGCCCAACATAAAGGTGCATATAACCATCCCCTTGGTTTCACAATAGCAATGACCAACACACACACACACACGCATGCACACACACACACACACACACACACACACACACACACACACACACACACACACACATGCACACACACACACACACACACACAAACAGACGCCAACTGCCTGGGTAATGATTTAATGAGGTGTCACTGGGAGGTGAGACCAGAGGCGATTCTAGAGTCTGTGGGGGCCCCTAGGGGGCCCTACCCACCAGTGTTCATCACCATTATGTTAGGCTATAAATAATCTGACACAAACGAAAAAGGTATGAAATAAAAACTTGTTTTATTCCAAATGTTCACATATCATACCATACATATTAGTATAGAAGTGAAATAGTTTTATTGGGGTCCTATACCCACAGTAGACAATTCCTCATAAGCCCATTTTATGCACTGATGCCTTGGCTTGTGCAAATGCTGACACTATGTTTATGCCCTCAAGATCCTAAGACCTTCGCACCCTACACTCTATTGAAATAAGAGCCAGTCCTGAAAGTCTCTCTTGAGACATAGTTGACCTGAGATTTCCATAAAGATCCAGAATCTGTTCTTTGTAAAGGTAATCAAGCATCTCTCTTGGAGAGGCAGATACATGACCAGGAAAGGCATGGACAGCCGCCCTGATATCCAGAACCAAATCCTCAGAATCAATGTCATGTAGTGTCTTTTCCAGTTTCTTACAGCTGTCTTCAAGATTGCCACTCTGAATAGTAATTGACATATTTTCTTTGGAGAAGATAAAACCATAAATGGCATAAAAATCCTCCATTTTGGAAAATCTGTCATTCAAACCGGTGAGCGCTGTGTCAACTAGGGGCGGAAAAAAACTCTCTGTTAAAGTGCTCATCTGGAGTGGACTGTGTTTCTTCTCTACCCTCATAGAGGAACTGCCTGGTAGTTAAACTCTCAGATACACTCTCACTGTGCTCGTTTCTCTTTCAAGTGTTTCAAGAGAAACAGTGGGGCTCTGGATAATTTTGCTGACTCGGTTGATCTGGTACAATCTGTTGTACCAGATTACAGTGCACATTACAAAACTCCATTTCATGAGTTCATCCTTAAGGCTGGTTGTCCATGGACAATGTCTCTGGGTCCTTCTTCTGCACTGAAAGTGTTTTGAGAGCAGCCAAAGCTTGTATGATCTCCAGCAGGTGGTAACGCACCACTTTCACACTGTCAACCCTGGCCTCCCATCTGGTCACTGACAAACATTTTACAGTTAACTGTTTCGCATGTTCCACTAAAACTGCCCAGCGTTGCACAGAGGAGCTAAAAAGATTGTACAATCTCTGGAGAACACCAAAAAAGGAGATGGAGACTACTGAAGACTTTGCAGCATCAGCTACAACCAGATTAAGAGTGTGACTACCGCATGGGACACACAGTACCTTCTCATTCATTTGCAATATTCTTGCTTGAACCCCTTGTTTATGTCCCATCTTACTACTACCATTATGGTTTGATTGTCCACGGCAGTCTGCAATGCTCAAGCTGAAATTGTCCAGCTTCTCAAATAGTGTGTTACACAGACCTTTGCCAGTGGTGTCTTGAACATCAACAAATCCTACAAAATACAAATACAAATACAATACAATACAAAATGTTCAGAGATAGATACACCAACTGATGGCTCACAGTTCACCACTCTCAAGACAACAGAACGTTGCTCAGTATGACTAATGTCAGGTCTACAGTCCATTATGACAGAAAAGTACTTCGCTTTTTCACCCTTTTGACTATCTCATCAACTACTTTGTTTCCAACTAGTTCTATGACCTCATTCTGGATTATACCGCTGAGGTAGTGCACCATTATTTCCTCCTTTTGGACCCTCCTCAAATGTTCACTCATAATTGGGTCGAATTGTGCCATTAATTCCACCTGTGACAAGAAATTGCCATTATGTGGGTCATATAGCACATTTGTCACATTTGTTCAAGACCCACTTGTTCAGAGTTCATCTGAACCCTGCATAACCCTACCCTCATGCTCTTATTTGTTGTACGTCTTGGCACTGTAATCGCTTTTTGTAACTTGGCACTTAGTCAGAGATGTTGTATTCTAGGGCTTGAAACGTGAGAACTGATCTCAGTTGAATCTCACAAAGAGCAGCTTGATTAGTGGTAGGAGTCCAGTGAAGCCAGGTCCCTTCTGGGGTCCTCCAGGAAGTGAAGGGTCTCTAACTCTGCTTTGCTGTGGCTTGGTAAGACCTCTATGTCCATCTGGTTGTCGATTCCTGTTGAGATTGAAGACAATAGAATAAGAAAAAACAAACATTGTTATCCATATACTTCCATACATAAGGTAACAATGACATTAATACATTCTAATTTAATGATTAACATGTTTGCTACAAGCCTTCTGAAGTGGACACATTTACAGTATTTTCTCCTTACCTTGATCAGAGAAGACAAAGAATTCATCTTCATTCTCCTCAGTGGTGCTTGTTGATGTAGCATCACTCTCTGACAGAAGACCAAGCTCTTCAGCTGCGTGCAGAATAAGTTGATGTACCCTCTTCTTCTCACACGTTAGTCTCAAAGGCAACCACCTCATCTTGAAAAATGGATGTGTTACTGTAGCAAGGATGGCTTCGTTTACATCCGTCTTCAGCTGCAGGACGTTGCTGAACCTCCGCTCAAAGCCAGATAAGGTAGCTTGCAAAATGTGTGAGCAGTACCGCAGGTTTTAAGTATGCAGGTCTTGTAATTTAGCTTGGACAGCAAAGAGAGTTGGTAAAAGCTCACCATAGAAACATGACTTTTGACCTTGAAGGCGATCTATCGAAATGGCAATAGGCTTCAACACTCTGCAACATTCCTCCATGAAATCAAGTTCTACTTCTCTGAATAATGGAAGTTGCAAGGCAGTCATGATCTCAGGAAGCTTGTCACAAAGACATGTCAGCTGACTCAGGCAGTCATACAGAGAATTCCACCTGCAAATGCAAGGTGTCTTGAGTTGCTGGTCAATCAGTTGGCTTAGTATCTCAGCACTCTTTGGTCTGCCAGATGCATTCCATCCTATTTACGTTTCTTTAGTCATCCGCCTTCTTGGTTTGTTATAGAAATTAATATCAAGTGACACGTACACGTAGGGCGAAAATAGGGCACGGATGGTAGAAGCTAATACCGTAGGTCCTACTTACTGAGCGTAACGTTAGCGTTAGCTAAAATGCCACCATATCTAACAATGTAGACTAGCCAACTAGTTGTTGGCTACAAAACACAGTGTGTTGATCTCATAAGGCACGTTTATTTTCTCTATAATGCCGTTCAGTGTGCAATGTGTGTGTGTGGAGACTGTATATTTTTCACGAAACACTTGAAGAGGAGCAGAGCTGCTTCTTCTCCTGTGCTCAGTTCACTTGGAGGGAGCCCGGTCTACATGGTGTCACAGGATTTTCGTACATCTAACCTGGACATTGCCATTGGCCCATTGCCAACATCAGACCGAAAATATGACAAAATATTTTACTATGGTGATAAGCATAGCCTATTGTAATGATTATAGGTAGTAGGCCTATATTTAACTGAGTGATGAAATTTTTACTTCAGAAAAAATGACAGATTTTTCTTATGTATTTGAGTATTAGAAATACTCTAAATACAACCCCTCAAAGTATTTTGTTACAAACTACATTTGATTTTTTTCCAATCGTGCAAAATACAAATGACAAAATACCCTAAAGTAAATAAATACGTATTTCAAATACATTTAATTGAAATACTGCCCACCTCTGACACTTGGCCATTCTGCAGGGTCTTCTGATGTGCTCAAGCCTGTTGTAGTACTAGTAGCAGGTGACGTGTCATGATGAGGGGTAGGAGTTCCTGTCCTGCTGGAGGTGGACATTGCTGGAACTGATATGACGAAAAAACAAAAACAGGGTATACATTGTCATAAAGAATCTTTACAGGGCATGGTTTATGTTATCAATTAAAGTTAAATGTTTGATTTATTAAACTCACAGTCATCCGCTTGATGGGCGCTTGAATTGCCTCTGGTGTCTGTTCCTCCTCGTCATGACAACCACCAGGTGGACTGGCCACTATCCCACTGGAGGTGAATGTTGCTGGAACTGATATGACAAAAAATAATTAGTTCTATATTGTCATAAAGAATCTTTACAATTAGCAATTAAACAGTTACAGTTAATAATTCACTTACGGTTTTCAGCGTCATCATTTGGTAGGGGCACTTTATATGTCTGTTTTGTCATACATTTAAGTAATGATCCTGAGGAGAGATATGAAAGAGATGTTTCATTGTCCTCCTTGGGCATAGCTCTGATTAATCATTGCTATCATGGCATTCACTTAATGCTAGCTGCTATTCAAGTATGTCTCAGGTTAGTTACACAAAGTAGCTAGCATTTTTCCAACAGCAGTCATTTAATGCAAATGTTAAACTTAAATCATTATCTGCTCCACTTACCACTGTCTTTCTTTCTTTTTGCTTCTTCTATTTATTTATTTTCTTCACTACCAGATGGATAGATCCTCTTCCTTTTCCTTCAGCTCAATTTCAAATTTACTGAACGATATGATGTAACCCATTCACTAACGTCATTCACTAACATTCATTTTCAAAACTGGGAAGTAATCCACCGGGGCTGGATTCTGACTGGGCAAGCCAATGTCAATCAACATTCTATTCAATCAGAATTTTGATATGTAGGCTAGTCGACTGACTCGACTCGTAGGGCATATTCAGAGGCTGTAACGATGCGCACCGTTGGGTGACGAGTGTAACACAACAACGGGGGGTTGGGTCTCGTCTTACACTCGTCACCCAACGGTGCGAATCGTTACAGCCTCTGAATATGCCCGTGTTGGTGAGTATCTACGTTGGCACTTGATCAACCGGGTGTAGCTGGCCATCCAAGAATCATTGTGTCCATGACAATATTGTTGTGACAAGTAAAGTAGTCATATCGATGACATAAGTATCATGTTACTTTACTAAGATGTGACAACATCTCTCATGATCACTATAGTGCTAACTGTAGTCATGTTTACATGAACACTTCTGTGTGTGTTCATTTCTGCCGTCTTGGACAGTGAATATTAGCAACTAGCTTGGTTAAGGCCATCCTTAAAAATATTTCTGGTTGCAGTAACAACCCCAAAAAATAAAAAGAGGGTCGGTAGGTCAATTTTTATTTATTTATTTATTTATTTATTTATTTATTTATTTATTTTTAAAGTAAAAAAAAAGTACAATTTTGGTCACGGTGAATACGTCGGTATGAATTTAAACAAATTTGCATATTGTGACCATAGACTGTATATATATATGGACAAACCCTCCGTGACGTCACCCATAGACTTCTTAACAGCGGAGATGAAGCCTAAAATTGAGCTTCTGGGCGCCGCCATCTTGGACATTTCAGTCTGTGTTCTAAGCCCGCCTACCTCCGGCCAGACCAATCAAAGCCTCGAATCCGTGAAGGTCATGCCGTGATGACATATGCCAGCTGCCAATCAAGTTGACCACGCCCTTAATTATTCATAAAATAAATCCTTCTCTGTGCATTAAAATAATGGATTCTAAAAAAATTCACCCCCCTCACAGTTGTCATGGACTCGAACACTACTGAAAGACACCAAAACCGTTTTTTGAACCAGGCTGTAAACATGTTTATTTTGGCTGTAAAGTTGGACATTTTAACATGGGTGTCTATGGGAGTTGACTCCCTTCTGCAGCCAGCCTCAAGCGGCCAGTCGAGGAACTGCAAGTTTTTGCACTTCCGCATGGGCTTCATTTTTCAGCATGGAATGTTGCCGCTTGATTGTGACGTCTTTGACTGCGTCTCCAACCCGTAAACGTTTAGTGGTCTCCTTGACATCAGTCTACACGTCACGTTATAGCGGTGTCGAGATATTTCAATGCATTTTTTAAATGTATTGCTATGATGCCTGAACACGTATAACTTTGAATGGCGACTGCAAACATTTTCTTTACTGCAGCCGCAGCCATCATAACAGACAAGTGAACCATTGATGAAATGAAGCGAATACAAAAGAAAGAACGTAGCCTACGTGTGTATGTAGGCAATTTATATTTGTGATACTTACTAAAATATAAATAATAGGGTTTTATTGTACAAATGTAGTTGCATTAGTTGTTTGAAGAGTAAAAAGAAAAAAAGGTCGGTCTTAACGTAAGTTTACAACCGGCAAGTTGGTCGGACTAAAAGGGAAAAAAATAAATATTTGGGTCGGTCCTAAATTGACAAGGTCGGTTGGGTTACGGAAAACCCAAATATATTTAAGGATGGCCGAAGCAAAACATGATAAGAATATCGCGCATGTCTGTCTTTTTCTTCTTTTTCTTTGATTCTTTGAACACCTGACCTTACCTGACCTTCCCTTACCTTCCCTTACCTTCCCTTCCCTTACCTGACCTTACCTTACCTGACCTTACCTTCCCTTACCTTACCTTCCCTTCCCTTACCTTCCCTTACCTTACTTCAAACCCGACTGGGGAAGGATGGGGGTGTAACTGTGCTGTGTGAATAGCCCCCGGTAGGCAGACCTGAACCCACATTAGTGTGAATGCCATCATTCTTTTCAGATGAAGACCCACAATGTACACATGTATACACACACACTCACATCTCAGGTGTATGAAACCGCAGGTTAGACATGTTTGTCTGTGGTCAAATTGACCTAACCTCGCTTGGCCACACACACACACACACACACACACACAAACACATTTACATTTAGGGCATTTAGCAGACGTTTTTATCCAAAGCGGCTTTCAAATAGTACATTTGTCATAAGAAGGTGAAACATTTCATTGCTGCTCAGTGGCGTGCAGAGACTTATTGAAGGGCAGGGGCGGAAAGAAAAAAAAGGGTACATATAGTGCGTCCTCACCAATGTAGAGGGCACTTTAGACACGTATATGTTACACAAGTGGCACATTATATAGCTTTAAACAGACTAACTAGACAGACTACTCAGGTTAGTTTGCTGTTAGGATCAGCATCCATGAGAACTGTGTGGATTACAACGTTGGACTGTGAAGAACAAACAGAGACGTGGATGTATGAAGGAAATAAATCCCTAGGGGGTCTGGGGGTGTTCCCCCAGAAAATGTTCAGCTAAGTAGATGCCGTTTCCTGTATTCTAGTGCATTTTAACACCATATTAGCACCAGATAATCCAAACTGGTTCTGTGAGATATAATTCTGGCTCAATATAGGTCAACAAAGGGCCCAACATAAAAGTCATCGCAACAGTAATGTCATAGTATTTCTTGGTCCTAATAGTCTTCTCGAGTTTAATGTATTTTCTTCACCCAAGAGGCATAACATGCGTTTTTCAACAATTGAGCCACGAGGGGAAATTCACCCCCCTCACAGTTGTCATGGACTCGAACACTACTGAAAGACACCAAAACCGTTTTTTGAACCAGGCTGTAAACATGTTTATTTTGGCTGTAAAGTTGGACATTTTAACATGGGTGTCTATGGGAATTGACTCCTTTCTGCAGCCAGCCTCAAGCGGCCAGTCGAGGAACTGCAAGTTTTTGCACTTCCGCATGGGCTTCATTTTTCAGCATGGAATGTTGCCGCTTGGCCAAGACGTACAACAAATAAGAGCATGAGGGTAGGGTTATGCAGCGTTCAGGTGAACTCTGAACAAGTGGGTCTTGAGTCTCTTCCGGAAGATGGGGAGTGACTCTGCAGTCCTGACATTGGCAGGGAGCTCGTTCCACCACTGCGGTGCCAAAACGGAGAAGAGTTGAGATTTCGCCATCCGATCTTTTCCTCCTTTTAGTGATGGAGGAACCAGTCGACCAGCTGAGGTAGTTGAGCGGAGTGCTCGAGCAGGGGCGTGGTGTTTCACTAATGTTTGGAGGTAGGTAGGGGCAGTTCCATTAACGGCTTTGTAGGCAAGTAGCATCGTCTTGAATTTGATGCGAGCCACTACAGGGAGCCAGTGGAGGTCTTGGAAGAGGGGGGTCACACACACACACAAACGCACTCATGCCCGCAAACCCCATAACTGTGTTGCGTCATCCCTGATTCTGTTTACCGTAGTTACTTTTTGCTCAGGCGCTTCATTTTATGAAACGCACACACAAACACACACACACACACACACACACACACACACACACACACACACACACACACACACACACACACACACAAACACACACACACACACACACACAAACACACACAGCACAGACGCACACACACACACACACGCACACAAACACACAGCACACGCACACACACACACACACAGCACACACACACACACAGTTGGACCCACTTGGGCGCAATTACGAGTCATTTGGCCAAACTTAACTTGAGACAGGAAACATGGAATAAAACAGAAGACTTCCTTTCCAGACCTCTTCTCTTCATCTACTGGAGCTCAGCGACATTTACTGAAGCAGATCACATCTACAAGGAAGCTTTTTGTTGGTTTCATGTTTCTTGTTTAGCTAAAGTTTGACCTAAGTGCCTCTAATTTGGAGAGATGGTTAAGGAGAGAGAGAGAGAGAGAGTGAGAGAGAGAGAGAGAGAGAGAGAGAGAGAGAGCAGAAACTCCAGTGTCCTCTCTATACCTCCTATACCTCCTCCTGAAGATTGGGTGTAAACACCCGCCATCAACACCTGCTGTACCTCCTCCTCCCCCACCTCCTCCACCTCCTCCACCACCTCCCTCACCACCAAAACCCTGACCACCACCACCTCCACCACCTCCACCACCACCACCTCCACCACCACCACCTCCACCACCACCACCTCCACCAGCACCACCTCCACCAGCACCACCTCCACCAGCACCACCTCCACCAGCACCAGCGTTTTTTATCAGACAAGACATGCATACTCGCCCATCACCACCTCCACCTCCTATATCTCCACCCACCAGCACCACCATGGCCCCAGCCCTCAGCCCGGGCCCCTCCCTCCGGACCCTTGGAAAGCCTTACTGTGGGGGAAGACTCCGGCTCGTTAGGGGAGACACAGTGGTCCCTTGTACGGCTCCTCTCATCCAGAACACAGAGCGGAGCAGCCAGCCTGCACCCACCACACTGTAATGACACACGGACACGCACACACACACACACGCACACACACACACACACACACACACACACACACACACACACACACACACACACACACACACACACGCCCGGACGCACACAGGCACGCACACACAAACACACTCAAGCTGACGCACATACTGCTATTAAAAGACACACACACACACGGTAAAATACACACACACATGCACATGCACACATTCAAGCATATACACACACAATGGATGGACAGTAGAACACACACACACACATTTGTTCTCATTCTAAAGCAGGACTTAATTACCTCCAGTGTCTGTTCTACATTATGTCAGTTAGCTGACCCTCAGGGACCCAGCAGCAGGGAGTGTTATCACACACACACACACACACACACACACACACACCCTGGCCCTTCTCTCCTCGTGTCACCTGTTGCTGTGCTCTCCATTACCTCTTAAAGTGATGGTTCGGAGTGAAATTCACCCTGAGGTAATTTACACCAATAGTCATGCTAAATACCCCCTCGGATGCATTTTTAGCGACGGTCAATATTTATCAAGTTTAGGGTTATCAGCCGAAAGACTTCGTATTGGAGTGACGGTACAGTTAGTACATGTCGTCAATAACTCTACTAATAATGCATGGATTGTTACCCAACTTCTGTAGTAGTCCATATATGGTCTGTACTCACAAAACGAGGCATTTGAAAGTTTGTAAGTACACCAGGAGTTTATTTAAAAGAGCACTTTTCTGATAGCTTCAACTAGCTGTTGCTAAGGCTACCGCTGCGTCGACGTCTCTTCCGTCTTTCCGGATAAGTTCGTAAAAGTCCTCTTCAAAACTCACAAGTGTAGTGAGGGCGGCATTAGCTCAGTGGGTAGAGAGGGTCGTCCTCTAACCGTAGGGTCGGCGGTTCGATTCCTTCCTCCAAATGTCCGCATGTCGAAGTGTCCTTGAGGAAGACACTGAACCCCAACTTGCTCCCCGGGCGCCGACCATGGCTGCCCACTGCTCCTATGTAATATAGGATGGGTCAAAAGCAGAGAACCGATTCCCTCAAATCTAATCTAAGTGTAAGGACAAAGTTAGTTAATTCAACACTCCACATTTTGATGGAGTGTTGAATTCACTAACCTTTTCCTTCTCCTCACCTCCCCTCCCCTCTCCTCTCCTCTCCTCTCCTCTCCTCCCCTTCCGTTTCCGGTGAGTGTGAGTGGCGTGGAGTTTTTGGATTGTTTTCTCGCCCTGTATTTTGGTTTTTCCCTGGTTTCTCCATCTGTTCTATGTGCATAATCAGGTAAGCTTTCTTTATATTTTTTACTGAGTGTTGGCCGAGTGATCAGTGGTTTTGTCAGTTGGTTTTCGGGTGGAATGGCGTCCTCCGAGGCGCCACCTCCGTCTATCCAGCAGGGAGTAAGGATACTCCCGCCAGATAGTAACGTTACTGTGGAGGAGGTTCTGTTGGCTGTCGGTGAGCAGGTAGGACATGATAAACTATCTTTTGCATCTAGAATGAACAAAGCAGTGGTTTTGTTCTTGAAAGATGAGCCTCATGTGTATCAGCTGATAGAGAGTGGCATGTTTATCAGGGACTTATTTGTGCAGGTCTCCCCGCTGTCAGTTCCCTCAACGCCGATCACCGTGTCCGGTGTTCCGCCGTTGATACCTAACGAGTTGCTAGAGAACGAGCTCCGTAGGTTCAGCAAATTTGCCAGTGGATTTAAAACAGTGAGTTTGGGATGTAAGGACCCCAAACTGAAGCAAGAGCGCGACAGCCACTGTTTCAGATTCTGAGGGAAATGACTTGGATAGGGAGGAAAAGAGCCAGCCTGAGAAGCAACAGGCCTCTGTGGCTGCAGAAAACCTGAGCAGCTCTAAAGCAGCTTCCAAAAGCTTTGCAGGCAGAGATCATACTGTGACCACCAATAAAGGAAAGGGTGTGTTGAATAGCCAGGTTTCATGTGAAGGAGAAGACATGGAGTATGACTCTAAGTCAGATACGGTGTCTATTGGTGAAATTTCTATCAGGAACACAGATCTCTATTCTTTAGAGGAAATAAACAATTTTCTGGATGTAACATGTAAAAAGTCTGTAAGAATAAATGATTACTTCAGTGACACTGACAAGTTCATCAGATCTGTTGGCGTACTGAAAAGATCGGTCGGTTTTGACCAGGGATCCGAACCGGTTCAAGGAACGAAAACGAAAACCGAAAACGAATGACATTTTACGAGGAACAGAAACGGAAACGAAAACCAAATCGTCTTCAACTGTTCCGGAACAGAAACGTTATTCTGAAATCCCCAAAACCGGTTAATAGCGTTTTTTTTTCGCTCTCTATATAGCCTATAAAATTTCACAAAAGCATAGCCTATTTCATGAAAAAAAAAAAAAAAAAAAAACTGTTTCCGGTTGCCGCGTTCACTTCGCCGCCCGCTAAGCTGAGCTGTCACAAATTCCCACCACAACCCTGGCGAGAGGCGATTGAAATGTAAAGTTAAATTGGAAGTTGTTGGAGAGACTTGGGTATTTGTCAGCAACATAGAGAATACAACATATTCGCTTATGGCGGGGTTAGAAATTATTGAGCGACCCTCTATATCTGAAGATCGCCATGGAATACAGATAAAACGTACAACCAGGTAAGGAGTTTCTAGCCCACCTATCCAGAAATGATTTTGATACGAATTTATATTTATCATAGAATATAGGCTACAGTCAGCAGCAGTCTGCCTGGTATGTGAGATGGTTATCGCAAATATTTTTGGATGCTGCATGTGATTTATGATTTTTGCGCATTTAGACTACCTACTGTGTAAATTAAGGGCAAATACCAATAAGTAGGTCTATTGTAAGATATCGACCACAAAAATAGACTAGGCCCAATAACACTGCCGGAACGTTAAGAACGAACGTTATTTCACGTTCCGAACCGGTTCAGGAACGATATGTTGGTGGCGGAACGCAAGAACGAAATGTTAAATATACCGGTTCCGTTCAGAGCAGAACGATTGAAAAATAATTTCGTTTTCAAGCCCTGGTTTTGACCTCTTGGATAAAAAGAAACGCTTTCGCCTAAAAAAGCATATTACAATTCTAAGAAAAGCAACTAAAGGTAAAACTGCTAAAAAAAGATTAAAAAGTATCATGATCATGTATCACACGATGGTTTTTCCTCTTTTTAGTGTTCTCTGCTTTGTTTCATCTATCTGTTTCTCTTCACTGACCTCTCTATGCAGAGCCTTAAAATAGGGTATTTGAACATTAATGGTGGGAGAGATAGACAAAAAAGGGCATTAATCTCTGAAGTCATTACTCAAAAAATGGTTGATGTGCTGTTTTTGCAAGAGACATATTCAAATCCAGCAGATGAGAAAGATTGGGGTTTATGGTGGGAGGGTTTGTGCAATCTTAGCCATGGCACCAACCTTAGTGCAGGGGTAGCTGTTCTGTTTAGAAAAAATGCAAATATAACTGTTTTATCTTCCACTGAAGTGGTGAAAGGTAGGCTGTTGATAGTCATGGCAGAAATAGAGAGCTCTGTGATCTGCTTTGTTAAGATATATGCCCCAAATCAAGGAACTGAAAGAGTAGGTTTTTTCACCCGGCTAAAAAATAAGATAAGGAATTATCATCAGGATCAATTCTTCATTGGTGGGGATTTCAACTGTAATATAGACTTTACTGTAGACAGGACAAGTGAGGAACCCCACTCACAGTCATCTCAGAGCCTTAGCAATATCATCACACACCTGGATCTGTTAGAAACATGGAGGGTCAAATATCCGCAATCCAGACAATACACGTGGGTGAGTGCAGCTAGACTGGAAAGGATCTACATTTCCAAAAGTCTCAGCTCCAGATTAGTCCACAGCAACATAAGTCCAGTTGGCTTCACTGACCACCATTTTGTCAGTATAGACTTGATCATTTCACCAGGTGAAAGGGTTAAGTCCCACTGGTCTTTTGTTTTCTGCCAAAGCTTTGAGCGTTTTTGGCAGCAGTGGAAAATTAGAAAAGCTGATTTTGTTTCTTTGAAGCTGTGGTGGGAGGTTGCTAAGGCCCAAATTCGTGTTTTTGCCAGCAGTACACCTCCCATTCGACTGCTATGTTAAAGGCAGCAGTTCAGGAACTTGAAGCCAACATCAAGAACATTGAAGAGGGTTTAGATCTGCTGCAGGAGAAGAGGTTGGAGTTGAGCTCCTTCCTGCAGGAGAGAGTGAAGGGAGCTCTTGTCAGGTCTCGCTTCCTCCAGCTTAAGGACATGGATGTCCCAAGCTCTTTCTTTTTCAATCTGGAGAGATCGGTGGCACAGAGGAAGCAGATGACCTGCCTTGAGCTTCCTGGAGGCAGAGTGACCATCAGTCCGGGCGAGGTGAGGACCCATGCAATGGACTTCTACGCTGACCTCTTAGGACAGAGCATGCAGTATGGAGTGGCGCAAGGAGCTCCTGGAAGGGCTTCCTCAGCTAAGCCCGGGAGAGAAAGCTGCTCTGGACTGTGAGCTGACTCTGGAGGAGTTGACAGTTGCTGTCAATCAGATGGCATCAGGACGGGCACCAGGGATTGATGGTCTCTCCACCGACTTTTACAAGCGGTTCTGGAACACCCTTGGACCTGATTTACATGGTGTTCTGTTGGAGTGTTTCAGAACAGGATCTATTCTTGTCTCCTGTCAGCGAGCAGTGATTTCCCTGCTTCCCAAGAAAGGAGACCTGGCCTTACTTAAGAACTGGAGGCCGGTTGCCCTCCGCTGTATATAGCACTATAAGGTGCTATAAGAGCCTATGGGGCAGCCGGCCTACTGGTTAGGGCTTTGGATTTGTAACCGGAGGGTGGCCGGTTCGAACCCCGACCAGTGCGCATGGCTGAAGTGCCCTTGAGCAAGGCACCTAACCCCTCACTGCTCCCCGAGCGCCGCCGCTGTTGCAGGCAGCTCACTGCATCGGGTTTAAGTGTGTGCTTCACCTCACTGTGTGCTTCACCATCACTGTGTTCTGAGTGTTCCACTAATTCACGATTGGGTTAAATGCAGAAGACCAAATTTCCCTCACGGGATCAAATCAGTAATTCTTCTTCTTCAAACAGACTTAAGGACAACCTGGAAATGATTGTACATACAGATCAAAGTTATTGTGTACCTGACAGGGAAATTATGGACAACATTTTCCTTATTCGAAATGTGATTGATGTGTGTAGATCCTATAATGTCAATGTTGGTATTGTCTCTTTGGACCAGGAGAAGGCTTTTGACAGGGTGGATCACTCACTGGATTTGTTTCCTGCACTTAGGGCTTTTGGTATTGGTGATGGTTTTCTAGCCTGGATTGGTTTATTGTATAGTGGTGCTCAATGTATGGTGAAGATGGGGGCAGGGCTGAGTCGGCCAATCACTGTACAGCGAGGGATAAGACAGGGGTGTCCTATCACCGGTCAACTATATAGCTTAGCTTTTGAGCCCTTTAGTACAGCGGCTAAGCCCCGATTTTAATAACAATCGTTCAGTTTTTGCAGAAAGCACGAAACTTGGTACAGTTATAGTACTACCCCTAGGGATCAAAAATTGAAATGGACCCCAACGCGTAGCGCCCCCTAGGGGCTGCCATCTTGACTTTAAAAATGGCCACCAAAATATGGCATTTTTTCTAAATTTATAACGCTATACTGCATTTAACACATAATATGAGATATCTATTGCTATCTTTCAACATTATGAAATACATAATGTGACAATTATGTGTAATGAAACTGGCAGCCATGTTCAATTTGAAGGAAGTGACCATAATACTGACACTATCTTTAAACAAGTAGTAAACCTGAGCTGCATTTAGGCTATGTATGTACTGTAGCTTTGTCTATGACTAAGCCTTGTACTTTTGTCTGTGTAAGCCTTTGCTTGAGCCTTCAAATTTGAAGTCTGCTAGATGTTAGCAAGGAGGCTAAAACCCAGGAATGCTAACATCTGTCAAGTATCTCTAAGGAACACCGTCTTTTGAAAAATGTGCTAATTTACCCTCTACCCTAGACTTAGTTACTAAAGGGAGTAGGACTGGATTGTGGCACACACTCAAACCAATCCAACACATCCCACTGTTAGCCGAATTGAACAAAAGCGGGTGTGACCGACTAGCATATATAGCATACCAACTAGCATATGCTAACAGTCCATTTGAAAGACATATAGTGACATAAAAAATACCATTTTGTTTTAGATAGTCATACATTTTGCATATCATAAATTGATGTGCCTATATTAGCATATACAATTGAACATTTTGAAACAATTATGCAAATTTGAAACATAATACCATATGAGCTTTGCTGTTTTAAACATCGGTGTAAACAGAATTACTTCATACAGAGGAAAACATAGTTTTTTCATAATACCCTGTTACATATGTGGTCTAAGTTAAATTTATCAGATGTGAACTGTTGGTTTAGCTAGTTCAAGAAAAATGATTAAAAATGAATACGTCGGCATAAAAATATTAAGTATTTTAAGGTATAGGCCAAGTATATCAATCTTAAACTCAAGTATCCTAACTATCATTTCATAAGACATCATTGTTCAAGGTCACATGAATTAAAACATTTTTCTGTCTGTCAGAGAAGCCAGGACCTTTGGTGACTATGCCAACCAGGTATTCCTACCTTATGTTGCTTCAGAGCTGGAAAGATGCCTTCGTGTTGATTTCGTTTGGGATGTGTACCGGAAGGATAGTTTAAAATGTACTGCCAGGGAAAGTAGGGGCACAGGGCCTCGTACGCGGGTTCTTAAGAATACAAAGCTGCCAAGTAACTGGAAAAACTTCCTTTGGAATGATGACAACAAGGAAGAACTCTTCCAATTTCTTGGAGCAGAATGTATGTCATTGGACACTGGCAACAAGGTTGTCATAACTACTATGCGTGAGACAGCCATCAGCTCGAATATGACCCAGAATTTACATGGATTACAGCCTTGCTCTCATGAGGAGGCTGACACCAGGATTCTTCTCCATGTGAAAGATGCTGTAAATTCTTGTTATAGAAAAGTAATGATTAGGACTGTGGACACAGATGTCGTTGTTTTGGCTGTGGCTACTTTTCTCGACATGGAAAACCTGGAGAAACTATGGGTAGCTTTTGGAACTGGAAAGGACTTCCGATATATTCAAGTGCATGACATAGTGAGAGGAGTTGGCCCTGAAATGGCAAAAGGTTTGCTCTTTTTTCATGCTTTCTCTGGGTGTGACACTACATCCTACTTTGCAAATAACGGAAAGAGGTCTGTGTGGAATACTTGGCTTGCATGGCCAGATGTCACAAAGTGTTTTGTGCTCCTGTCATCACCAGTGCCTCCAATTCTGCCAAAGAATGCTATGGCAAAACTTGAACGCTTTGTTGTGCTTATATACAGCCGCACAAGTGACGATGTTGATGTGAACACTGCACGAATGACACTGTTTTCCAGAATGTCAAGGAACATTGATAATATCCCGCCAACAAAAGCTGCCCTCAAGGAGCACATAAGACGGTCCATATATCAAGCTAGTCATATCTGGGGACAATGCCTTGAGCCAATGCCAACAGTTCCCTGTCCTTCTGATAAGATAAGATAAGATAAGATATTTCTTTATTAATCCCCCGTAGGAGAAATTCGCAGAGACCAGCAGTGCAGGGGATAGATGAGCAGTAAAGAGCCTGGCTAAATTCTACACACAATAAAAAACAATAGATTAGATTAAATACGCGCTCTTAAGTCAGGTCGGTGACGAGAGGACCCGTATGCATACTAGTGTCCTAGATAGCAGTTTGTGGTGCAAAATGCAAGATAGATCAAATAGTGCAAGTAGATAAAATAGTGCAAGTATGCGGAAAGTGCAAGGTGCAAGATGTGCAAATTTATACAGGTATTCCAGGTACAACATATGAATGGTCCTGGAATAACAACGGCTGGGTCACAGTCCAAGGTGTGTGGTGTGGTGTATGTGAATGAAAGTTCAGTCCATTCCATTTGTCTGGTGGTGTTGGAGCTTCCTGAGCCTGATGGTTGGTGGGATGAAGGAGCACCCAAGCACTTTGAGGCACTTGGCTGAGTGAGCATGTGGCTGAACGTGTTCCTGAGTTGCTTCAGTTGCTTCAGTTCAGCACAGTGAGGCTGAGAGGGTAGGTCCGGGTCGCCAGCAGCATTCCCCTCGTCTTCCTCACTGTCGCCGCCTCCACACCGTCCAGCTTCATCCCCACACCGTCCAGCTTCATCCCCACTGCAGGACTCGCCTTCCTCCCCGGCTTGTACAGCTTCCTGGCACCACCGCTCCCAAAGCTTCCTCCCCAGCACACGGCAGTGAAGAGGTGACACTGGCCACCGCAGACTGGTAGACCATCCGTGGAAGCCTGGTGCACACAATGAAAGATGACAGATGGGCAGTGGTTATTAGTGAGATGAACAGACATAAGATGAGAATGGCTAGAAAACAGTCTGGGGTGTGTGGTGTGTTATACAAATCCATTATCTGGTGGTGCTGGCGCTTCCGAGACGTTGGGAGCGGGTGGTTGAGGTATTGTAGAGCCTGATAGCTGATGGGATGAAAGAGCCCCCCAAGCGCTTTGAAGCACGTGGCTGAGTGAGCCTATGGCTGAACGTGCTCCTGAGTTGCCTCAGCTCGGCGTAGAGAGGGTGAGAGGGGTTGTCCAGGATCGCCTGCAGCTTTCCCCTCATCCTCCTCTCTGTCACCGCCTCCACACAGTCCAGCTTCATCCCCACCACGGAGCTCGCCTTCCTCACCAGCTTGTTCAGCTTACTTGCCCCACCACACCCGATGCCTCCTCCCCAGCATACGACGGCGAAGAAGGTGACACTGGCTACCACAGACTGGTAGAACATCCGTAGCAGCCTAGTGCACACATTGAAGGATCTGAGCCTCCTCAGGAAGAACAGCCTGCTCTGTCCCTTCCTGTAGAGGGCCTCGGTATTATCAGACCAGTCCAGTTTGTTGTTTAGGTGCACCCCAAGGAACTTGCAGGTGTCCACCATCTCCACCTCTTCCCCCTTTATGGAAACCGGTAATGGGGGACACTTCCTGCGTCTAAAGTCCACCACCAGCTCCTTGGTTTTCCCTGTGTTGAGCTGGAGGTGGTTCCCATCACACCATCCCACAAAGTTCCTCACCAGTTCCCTGTACTCCTCCTCCTCGTTGTCTGTGATGCATCCAACAATGGAGGAGTCGTCCGAGAACTTCTGCAGGTGGCATGATCGGGAGTTATAGCAGAAATCTGAGGTGTAGAGGGTGAACAGGAATGGTGAAAGTACAGTTCCCTGGGGTGTGCCGGTGTTGCTAGTCACCATGTCTGACAAGCAGTGTCGCAGCCTGACATACTGCGGTCTGTCTGGTTCTGACTGGGGTTGGGAGATCATTTCAGTCCCAAGTGGACAGATCTTCCAGTTGCAGAAAAAGCTTGTCTTGAGCTAATTGCATGCAATTGTACAAAGTCTTGCAGAGGGAACTGCAAGTGTTAAAAAACTTACTCCACAAAACCTATTTGCACTGCCTTGTGCAAATGTGGTGGAACATGTTATGACATATAGCAGTCCGTATTTCCAGCCAATAGGTAGTTGTTTTTGTTGACATTTAGTATCACACTACTATATCAATACCCTTTTTACTATATTAAGTTAAAGTTTGCTCAGAAAGAGAAGAGGATAGAAAATTAATGATTTAGGCAGTTATTTACATCACCGAAAATATAGTATATTGTCATATTCTCTTACACATGGTGGCCATATTGGATTATACTTGGAATATACTTCCTGCATCTAATATTTCTGAAGTTGTTATGTTATCAAATGACTTTTCAAACTTTGAAATGATTTTTGCATGATGTTTCTATCATGAATAACAATGGAGATGGTCAATTTTTTTTTATTTGGTATCCGCCATATTGGATTTCAAAATTACGGCCATCTTGTTGACTTGGAAATCATGTAAGTAGCTTCCTTGATTCTGAAAATGAAGTGTTAGACCTTAAAAATTATTTTTATCATGGCTAATTTTTTAGATGTATCAGCAATTACACCAAAAATGGCGGCCATATTTGAATTGAAGGATCCGGCCACTAGGAGGCGCTACGTGTTGGGGTCCATTTCAATTTTTGATCCCTAGGGGTAGTACTATGACTGTGCCAAGTTTCGTGCTTTCTGCAAAAACTGAACGATTGTTATGCTTAGCCGCTCTACTACTTGCTGTGCATGTTGAGAGGTCGGCTCAGTGGTCTCTCACTGCCTAGGTCCTCCAATCTTGATCTTCCTCTTACTGTTTCTGCTTTTGCAGATGATGTTAATATTTTTGTCTCCAGCCAGGGGGATGTCCTCATATGAAAAGGCCTCATCTGCTCGGGTGAACTGGGCAAAGAGTGAAGCCTTGTTGGTTGGACAGTGGAGGGATCCTCCTGGACGTTTTGAGTGGGGGAAGGAGGGGCTGAAATTGTTGAGAGTATTTTTGGGCACTGAGGGGTTTCAAACAAAGAACTGGGAGGGAGTTAAGGAGAAAGTGTGTGCTCGGTTGTCTAAATGGAAATGGTTGCTACCCAAGTTGTCATATAGGGGAAGAGTTCTGGTTGCCAATAACTTCGTCGCCTCGACTCTTTGGCATAGACTCATTGCTCTGACGCCACCGAGAGGCCTGATGGAGGACGTTCATCGAGTCATCCTGGACTTTTTCTGGTTTGGCCGGCACTGGGTCCGGGCAGCAGCCCTATACCTACCTGTGGCTGAAGGGGGTCAGGGACTGATCAACATCCAGTCCAAAATCGCCTCATTTAGACTCCAGACCGCACAAAGACTGCTGTACAATTGCGGCCCAAGCTAGTTTGATACAGCTTGGCTGCTGCTGAAGGGAGCTGGGTGATTGGGTTATGATAAACAGCTTTTTTTATACAACCTGAGGATGTGGACCTAACTGGACTCACACCTTTTTATAGCTCAGTACTGCAGGCATGGCAGATTTTTAAGGTTGCACGTGCCACAAATGAGACTCCGGGCATGTGGTTGTTTGAGGAACCTTTGTTTTTTAACGACCTTATAAAGACTCAAACACTGAAGTCTGCCAGCCTGCGAACCTATCTCAGAGAGGCTGGCTGCACCAAACTGGGCCATCTGATGAAGATGACGGCAACATCTGTGGACACCTTGAGAGAGAGAAGCAACATCACCTCTATCAGGCTGATCAACAGAGCGGTGGAGGAAGTCTGTGCTGCCCTGCCACAACCCCTGAGAGCATTTGCTGGGAATCACATTATGTGTGACCAGTGGAGTGAAGGGTGTGAGTACAGTTTTCCCTCTCTGTCTCTCACTCCAGTTGTGGGGGAGTGGCAGGAGGGAGGAGGTCAGCTGCTGTCTCTCACAACCCCACACCTGGACAAGTTTCAGGCTGCAGCGAAAAGCCAGTCTACGTTAAGGTTTTGAACCTGCGCTCTTTGGTAGGGATGAAGGAGTCAAGGTGGACTGAGCTTTTTGGTTTCCCCGAAAGGCAGCTGGTGGTCCCTGTATAAGCTGCCCGGTGAAAAGCGGACAGCAGCCCTCCAGTGGAGGGTTGTACATGGGGCAATAGCTACAATCAGATACAGAGCACACCTGGATCCAGAGGTGGGGGAGGATTGCATCTTCTGTTCTCAGGTTGAGACCCTGGCGCATTTATTTGTTCAGTGTCGATCGGCTGACAGCACTGTTTGAGCTTTTAAAAAGGTGGTTTCAGGGTCTAGGGGACGTGTTTTCTTTTGGTTTGTTCATTTTTGGCCCAAAATACTCTGTCGGGTAGAAGATGGTACACACATTGATGAACTTTTTGTCTGGTTCTGCCAAGTTGGCCATCTGACTGACACGCAGGAACCGGGCTCAGGGTGTCGGTGGTGTCGAACCGGTGCTGGTTCTGGAGGGACTGCTGAAGGCCCGAGGGTGGAACATGCCTATTATCGGATGATGGACAACATGCAGGGTTTCAGTCACATATGGGCTGTTGGCAGGAGGTATCTTGTGCTCTCCTCTTCTCCTCTCCTCTCCTCTTCCTCTGTGTCCCCATCTTCCCACATCCTCCCACTTCTCTCCCCTCTCCTCTTGTCCTCCTTGTCCCCCCCCCTCTCCTCTCTTCCAACTCATCTTCCCCTCCCCCTCTCCCCTTCCCTCCTCTCTTCTCTTCTCGTTCTCTTTCCTCTCATCCCCCTGTTCCGGTGACACAGTAAACAGGGTGACCCCGGTGTGTGCCTCCTCCTCTCTGATAACAGCCTGTAGTTTATGTGGAGCGCTGCTCCCCCAGAGAGGGAGGGGGGGAGGCGCCCCCTCCATCACCGGGACGAGGGGCCCTGAGAGGAGGCCATAAAACTGTGCTTTAGTCAGCTACATGAGGGAGACGCACGCAGGCCTGTTTACGGAACGAGGACATAGACCTGCTGACAGCGGGGGGCAGAGGGAGAGAGAGAGAGAGGGGGCAGAGGGAGAGAGAGAGAGAGAGGGAGGCAGAGGGAGAGAGAGAGAGAGGAGGCAGAGGGAGAGAGAGAGAGAGAGAGAGAGAGGGAGGCAGAGGGAGAGAGAGAGAGGAGGCAGAGGGAGAGAGAGAGAGGGGGGCAGAGGGAGAGAGAGGGAGAGATTTGAGTTATGAGATTGTAAAAATGACACATTCTTGTCATTGTGGTTGTTGGTGTGTGCTGTAGGTGTGCGTGTGCATGTGTGTGTGTTAACAGACTCACAAGGAACAGGGCGGGGCAGATTTAGAAAGACAGATTGTGATTATTGTGATTATTGTGCCTGCCAAGACAAACAGATCTGGGCTTTGTTACCGACGGCAACGTGTTCTTTGAGATGCTCAGTGTTGGGGGGGTAAATTGATTGTTTCCTCTGGCCGCCATTACAGGATGAATTGTAAACGTTGATCCTGTGCTGTGTTGGTCCAGAGGTTCTCTCACCACCATGCTCTGCACTCGTCTGTCTGTCTGTCTGTCTGTCTGTCTGTCTGTCTGTCTGTCTGTCTACTGACATCAGGAGAACAGCGGCTGATGTTATGAGTAGCTTCATTATGGTCGTTGTTTGGTTTCTATTCTAGATTTGTATCTCAGGGTCTATTCTGCTCGGTTCTGTGCGAGGGAATGGTGACCCGCGCCACAGGTCATGCATGCAGACGCACACACGCAGACGCACATGGACACGCACACACGCACACACACACATGCACACACAATACACACATGGACGTGTGCAACCTTTGGGAGCCCATTCAGCCACATTGATAAGGGGGGCGTAAATGAGTTGTTCACCAGCACCACTTGTCCAATGCAGCAGCTGCCCTGCTCGGAGGCAGACAAGGTATGGAACCCTAACAGGCGTGTGAAGCTGACGTCATGGTCATTGTGAGCAGTAGGTTGCGCTGACATTAAGGGTAAGGCTGAGTTGTTGTTCTTGTCGGTTGGTGACAGCCTGGTGCTGCGTTCTCTTGTTGTCCACTATCAGGGAGCTGCTTATCAGCCTGGCAGCATTCACTTCCACTCACTTCCTGTTCTGGTGCTGAGATCTGACTGGTTTACATGTGTGTGGCAAATAGATCAGGAGGCAAATCTGCAGTGTGTGTGTGTGTAGAGTGTATGTGTGTGTAGTGTGTGTGTGTGTGTGTGTGTGTGTGTGCGTCTGTGTGTGTGTGTGTGTGTGTGTGTGTGTGTGTCCAATCAAAGGGTTTCTAGTTTAGATGTCTAAAAGTCTCCTTTTCTCTCTCTCTCTCTCTCTCTCTCTCTCTCTCTCTCTCTCTCTCTCTCTCTCTCTCTCTCTCTCTCTCTCTCTCTTGAAACTAACATAGTTTGGTTACCGTTGGTTTCTTCCTCGTGGTTTAGATTTCCATCATTGTTCCACATTCAACATCATGTTAGCATCTTTTTTTGTGATCAAATGTTTATTGGGATTGACACACATACATGGCAAATCATAATAATTAATCAATGAAAACATGAAAATGATATAAATATAACAAATAAATCAATCAATAAATAATAAAAATACAAGTAAGTAAAATACAGAGAATGTCACAAACGCAAAAGGAAAATAGCGCCATTGATGTGTAACCTGGTTAGATCTATCAACTGGGTAAATGTCATCCACAATTTGCAGAACACAGTAAAACCCAAACAGGGAACATAAACATATAAATACAAAACAGGAGGGGGGCAGTTCACACCAATATGCCTTTAAGAGCCTCGACTGTTTGAGCCCAGTACAATGTCACTTTCTCTTTTGCACCATGTACACGTGCTGTGGACAATTCCAGAAGCGCAACATCTATGAAGTTGAGCAGCCACTGACGCCGAGTTAGTATATGGGGCGGTTTCCACCTTGTTGCGATCATTTTTTTAGCTGCAGTTAGGCCAGCCAGAAACACGCGCTTTGGGGAATTCGTAAGTTTCAGTTGAGAGAGATCATTTAAAATAAAAACAGCTGGGGACAGGGGAATAGAAAGGGATATAAGTGATGACAGTTCACTCTGCACCATTTTCCAAAAATTTGCAACCCCTGGGCATTCCCAAATCATGTGGAAAAAGGTGCCCACAGTGCCTTTAGTACAAAATGTACAGTTTGGATTATCTTTTTTTTTCATACTGAAAAGTTTACGAGGAGTCATATAAGTTCTATGAATGAAATTTAGATGGATCTGTTGGTGGTCAGGGTTTCTGGATGACTGTTTAACTGTATCCCAGACCCCATTCCAGTCAAAGTCGGGGTCGAGGTCAGGAATATCGGCCCGCCAAGATGTATCAACTGGCACCGTGACGTAAGATTTTTCTAGGAAATAGCGATACAATTTAGATACAATTTTTTCTGGATTCCCAGGCCTGACGCAAAAGTTTGATTAACGAATGATCCTCCAGAGGACCTTGCCAGGGTACACCATATGTTTTCATGGCTGTTCTCAGCTGCAAATAGAAATAAAAAGTGGATCGTTGCAAGTTAAACCGACATGTGAGCTCTTCAAAAGAGTATAGGCCCCTGTTCCCAAAAATGTTACCAAGGGAGTGGATCCCCTTGTCATACCACTGGCGACACTGACCAAACTTAATAGGGGATTTACCAATCAACAGACGATCATTATAAAAAATAGGTGAATAAGGGTTCCAATTAGATAAAATACCACACACTTTTTCCGCTGCCCTCCAGACCGCTAATACGTGAGACACAATCGGACCATAGCGAATTTGAGATTTCTTTAAGGGAATATTGGAAAATAGGATTTCATTTAGTTTCAATGGGCGAACCATATTCTCTTCCAGTGTTCGCCATGAAGTCTCGATATCCTCGTCGAACCAGCTGATCAGAGGGCGAAGAGTAAAAGCCCAGTGATATAATTTAGGGTTAGGCAGTGAGAGACCCCCATCAGCTCTATCTCTCTGTGTTGTGGATAATCTGAGACGAGGACGCTTCTTATTCCAGACAAAGTTAGAAATGGTCTGGGCCTTGTCCCAAAAAAGAGGGGGTGGTGGCAAGGGCAGCATCGCGCTCACAAAGTTAATCCGGGGAAGCACGTTCATTTTAATAATCGATACACGAGATCTAAGAGAATTTGGCAGCGCGGACCATTTATCAAGGTCACCGGTTATATTTGATAAAGTATCTTCATAATTGGACTTGACAATGGACTGTACTGATGAACTAATCTTAATGCCCAAATACTTAAAGTGGTTGACTACTGGTATATTCGCAGGTAAATCTACGTCTCTCATTTGGTCATTCAAAGGTAACAAAGCTGACTTTGTCCAATTTATTCTGTACCCAGATATATCACTAAAACGTTGGAAAATAGATAGAACATCAGGTATAGACTGCTGAGCGTTCCCTAAATATAAGAGGATATCATCCGCGTACAGAGATATATAATGTGAGGTCCCAAACACAATGATAGGAGTGATATCTTTAGACATTCTGATTGACTGAGCGAGAGGCTCCAGAGAGAGCGCGAACAGGAGAGGACTCAGTGGACATCCCTGTCTGGAGCCCCTCGCAACGTTAAATAGGGACGAACAAGTCCTGCCCGTAAGTACCATAGCTGTTGGATTGGCATATAAAATTTAATCATATGTAAGAAGTGAGAACCCACCTCGAAGACCTCCAGTACTGACCAGAGATAATGCCACTCCAAACGGTCAAATGCTTTCATCGCATCTAGTGAGAAGATAGCTGATGGTAGTTGTAATGAGGAAGCGCCGTGTATTATGTGTATTAATCTCCTCACATTGTCTGAAGGCTGCCTGGATCTGATGAAACCTGTTTGGTCACAATTAATGAGTTTCGTCATAAAGGGTTGGAGCCTACGTGCAAGAAGCTTAGCGTAAATTTTTATATCAGCATTTAAAAGGGATAGGGGTCTATAATTGGCACATTCAGAAGGGTCTTTATCTTTTTTTAACAACAGTGAAATGATAGCTACATTCACATCTCTAGAGAAAGTGCCTCTCTCCAAGGAGGCCTGAATCATATCCAGAAATAAGGGCCCCAGACTATGCCAGAAAGTTGTGTAAAATTCTGGGGGGATCCCGTCCAGGCCAGGAGATTTGCCCTTGTGCATATCGTCAGCTGCAGCCTTAATCTCGTTTAAAGTGATAGGCGCGTTTAAACTTGGGGAGCCATCGTCTGTCATTTTAGGTAGTTGGATGGAACTCAAGAAGTTGTTGCATGAGTCTTCATCGTGAGAAACCTCTGAGTTATATAAGTCAGCATAGAAACTGCGAAAGCAGGCATTAATCTCAGAGGGATCTGTTAACAAATGACCGTCTTCTGATCTAATGGAGGTGATGTCTGCGAAATGTTCATTAGCCTTCAGCCTCAGTGAGAGCAAGTGACTGGGTCTAGCACCATTAAAGTAATATGTTTGCCGTGTTCTATGGATCAAGAATTCAGCACGCTGCTTGAGAATAGCATTAATGTCTTTTTTCACCAAGTCATACTGTAATGCAATCTGATCGTCAAAGTTTTGTTGTAATAAGTTATCCAATGTTGAAAGTTTGTACTCCAGCTGAGTCAGCCTGGAAGAGCGAGCTTTCCTTAAATTAGATGCATACAGTGTAGCATTACTTCTAATGAAACCTTTAACTGCGTCCCAGAGTATTCTTGGGTCATTGACTGACCCCTTGTTTATATTGATGAATTCGCTAAGTTGAGCCATGAACTGAGTTCTAAATGACTCGTCACGAAGTAAGGTAGTATTAAAACGCCATTTAGGGGCCCGCAATGGGGAGGACCGAATCAGGGCAAGAACAACTACAGCCTTGTGATCTGAAAGAGTGACTGGCAGAAGAGAGACCTCCATAATTTTTCGAAACAAGCCTCTAGAGGCAAAAACAAAATCAATCCGTGAAAAGGACTTGTGTCTTGCTGAGAGGTGGGTAAAATCTCTGGAAATAGGGTGCATCAAACGCCATAAATCCACCACTCCAATGTTATTTGACCAAGATCGCAAGGCATCAGAACACTGCTTTTGATCTCTGTTTTCAGATTGACCGGATCTATCTATAGAGTGGTCCCATACAGCATTAAAATCAGCACCTATGATTAGCTTAAAGTCAGGAAGATCAAGCAGAATTTTAGTTATCTGGTCATAAAATTGTGAGTCAAAGGAATTAGGAGCATAAAGCGATACAAGTGCAATGTTCGTGTTTTCTATATGAATTTTGACAATAGTTATTCTGCCTTTATTGTCAGACCATGTATCCAGCAGTTTAAAGCGCACATTGCGACGGCAGATAATTGTAACACCTTTGGTTTTGTTGGTGGCAGAAGAATGAGCAAGTAACCGGAAAAACCTATTAGATAAACGGTTCACATCACGACTAACCAGATGAGTTTCCTGTAGCAAAATGAGCGCCTTGTTTGCGGAGGAGTTCAAAAATAGCAACTGTTTTCACTGGATTATTTAAACCCCTTGTATTAAGACTCAGGACTTTCAACTGGAAACCATCACCCATTACAATATAAACAGAGGCAAAAGGAGGGCAGCGTAATCGAGGCTATGGATATGAATCTCAGGCAGGGAAAGTAAAGGGGCCAGGGAGAACCTCTGGACCTGCAATAACTCAATAACATCTGAACAAAACAAATAGAAACACAAAACAAGGAGAAGACAAGAACACCCATGTCTACAACTCCTATAAGAAGAAATAAATAAGCTAGTCTCCACCAAAACTTCAAAACCACAAGGGGGTGTCAAAGTCACCACTTAATCTAGCTTAAAGATGAAAGGGCTTCCTTAATTAGTAAAAACAAACATCACCAGGAGGTGGCCAACTCCCCCGCCCAGATGGCTGCATAATTAAATAAAACAAAAAATGCATGACCCATCACTCCACCACCACGCTGAAAGTTAAGGGGTGCAATTAGAAATATCAATCACGAATTATAAAGGGAAAGAAGATATAAAAAATTAAATAAATAATAATAATAGTAATAATAATAATAATAAAATTAAATAAATAAACAAACAAAATTAAATAAAAATTAAAAAATAGGGGGGGGGGGTTAACTGATGTGATGCGTGGGGAGCAGGGCACTGGAGTTAAATGTACAATGAAAGGCAGATAACGTGAAAATCACTGATCATATGTTACCGTCCAAAAATGATGTCGGGGGCGAAGCGAATAGGTTGGTCGTCATGTTGGATGGATCCTTTGCGTCTTGCTGCGGACAGTATCATGGAGACATCACTGGAACGATGGATCTGGACAATGACAGGGCGCGGGCGACCTTCCAAAGGCGGCCCGAGACCTCGGTGTGCGCGGTCGATTGTAATGGACTGGACCGGGAGCTCCAACACTTTGGGAATGAAACTTTCAAAGAAACGAACCGGGTCACCGCCTTCAGTCGACTCCTTTAGGTTTAAGATCCTGATATTGTCTCGTCGGGAGCGACCCTCTAAGTCTGTGACTTTAGCTGTCAGCTCGGCATTTACTTTCTCCATCGCGGTTAGTTTCCTCTTCAGCGGAGTAACGTCGTCCTCCAAGGCGGAGACACGGGCCTCGTATTCGGTCTGGCGTGCCGTGAGGGACTCGGTAGATGCTGCGACCTCATCAATGCGCTTCAGCATGCTGTCAACTTTTTCCTCCAGTAGTGATTCAAAGCTGGTGAAGACCTGCTGGATCATAGTTTGCGTCCGCTTGCCTTCCTCGGCAACGACAGCAGCAATGTGTTTAAGCAGCGCTTCAGTAGAAAACTCCGGCAGCGCGCTATTAGCGGTAGCATCATGCCCGGTGTTCAGCGTTAGCCTTGCTCAAGTCAACAGGCTCTTCTGCCGTAGCCCGGGACTGGTCAACTTTTTGTTGTTTTGCAGACTTTGGCATTGCGAAGTGAAGTAAAGAGGACACTTTGACACGTTTATAAGCTGGTTCAGCTGGTGAAAGATAATTTGTTGAGTACTGAACGGGGGAGAGACCACGCCACGCTGCTGCTCGCTACCGCACCATACCGGAAGCCCATGTTAGCATCTTGTAACGTCGTCTGGTCGCAGCGTCACAAAGAATGTGATGCTGCTGAATCTGCTGAGTTATGGAGCACGTTGAGCAGGCGCTGATCAGTTCAACACCAGCTCTAGGACTTACGTTCTCCTGGTCTCCCGGCCCCTCCATACGTTTTACTCACTATGTTAAAGGGATGAATCTGCATGGATCTGTTTGGATAAGTTTGATCCTAATTTAAGCCGCTGTCGGTCTACTCTAAAAAACTGAGTTGCGGGGACGAGATATTTATTATTGATTTACTTCTGTGCTCAAGCCCTATCAGACTAGAGCATAACACAGCTGCCTATTGCACCACACACACACACACACACACACACACACACACACACACTCACATACTTACAGAGAGAGAGAAAGACGGAGAGATAGAGAGAGAGTTATTGCTTTGCTATTACTTCTAGTGTCCATGAGTTTAATGTTTCACACTGAACCACTTCTTTATGAACACACACAATGAAGGGTTTGATTTCAGGAAGGGCAAGATTAAATTGTTGTACAGTATAGCCTATTAAAAGTCCTCCAGAAATAGTTCAGGTGTGTCTGTGTGTGTGTGTGTGTGTGTGTGTGTGTGTGTCTGCGTGTGTGTGTGTGTGTGTGTGTGTGTGTGTGTGTGTGTGTGTGTGTGTGTGTGTGTGTTTTATTTTCCAAACAGACAGTGAGACTCTGTGTTTGACTTGGTGATCTTGGTAATGGGAGCTGCTCTGCCCTCCCTGTCTCTGCTGTTTGTTTACATTCATCAAGTCGGTGCTGGGCGGCTCCAGCCTGATTTGACATCGAGCTTTCAGAACCATTACGATTGCTAACATTATTATTGTATTTAATGTTTTGGTGTTTTCTTGACAACATTTAATTTGACAAAAAAACACTTTAATATAAGCCTTTGTGTGTGTCTGATTACGCACACATGCACAACATCACAACAAAAAGAGCGGACACAAAGGTGTGTATTGTGGCAGCGAGAGGCGAACAGCCCCACATTAGTGGGGATGGAATTAACAAGGGTCCTGAATAGTTTAACATCTGAATGCCTCGAGACAAAATCTTGATAAAAATCAGCTGGGATGGAATAAACAGCACTCTCCTTGTCTACAACTCCCTTAACAAGTGCTAATGCACGTAGGGCCTTCCAGTACAACACTGAGGTTGTACTGGGCAGCTCCCAGTGTCCACCAGTACAGACTGTGGTTGTACTGGGCAGCTCCCAGTGTCCACCAGTACAGACTGTGGTTGTACTGGGCAGCTCCCAGTGTCCACCAGTACAGACTGTGGTTGTACTGGACAGCTCCCAGTGTCCACCAGTACAGACTGTGGTTGTACTGGGCAGCTCCCAGTGTCCACCAGTACAGACTGTGGTTGTACTGGGCAGCTCCCAGTGTCCACCAGTACAGACTGTGGTTGTACTGGGCAGCTCCCAGTGTCCACCAGTACAGACTGTGGTTGTACTGGACAGCTCCCAGTGTCCACCAGTACAGACTGGTTGTACTGGGCAGCTCCCAGCGTCCACCAGTAGAGGACTGTGGTTGTACTGGGCAGCTCCCAGTATCCACCAGTAGAGGACTGTGGTTGTACTGGGCAGCTCCCAGTGTCCACCAGTAGAAAACATTGGTTGTACTGGGCAGCTCCCAGTGTCCACCAATAGGAGACTGGTTGTACTGAACTGCCCAGTACAACCCCAGTTGTTTTACTGTTGTGCTGGTGCAATCATTTATACTAAAGTGTAATTGATGAATGAATTTCCCCCAGCGATCAATAAAGAATTTTGAATCTTGAATAATTGTAAAAAGTGTTGAAGTGAAGTAAAAATTCAAAGCATGACGCTGCAGAAAAACACCATTTGGGTTTTTCTGGATGAAGTACAATCCTAGCTGTAACATTTCCAAGGTTCCTTCTGCTTCTAAATACTTATTTTGACTCCACTTTTGTTCACAATGTCATTTGTCAGCTGAATTCCATGTTTGCCCCTGTACAGCTGACCACTCTATGAGGAAATCTTGAATATGGAGATCAATCACTATTTTTGATTTTTGGTGCAAACTTGAGTGGTGCTTCTCTCTTCTGATCTAATTAATCAATCCCTGTTTTAACTATTCAGACTTGAATCTCTCCCGATGAGATCCCTAACTCCCGTTCCAGTGTCCTCTATCTCCTCTCCTTCTGTCTTAGGCGAGGCATGGTCTCCTTGATTCCTTCTTAACCGCTTGGAAGCGTGTTTGTCTTTGGTGTCAGCTTAGCATTGTTGCTCTTTGTCCCCTTGTCGGTTTAAGACTGCGTTCTTCATCGTGGTCCCTCGACCACTGGTTCCTTGAATCCTACCTGCTTGCCTCCTAAGGAATCTTCTCAAAGCCCTCTTGTCGTGTCTTTGTCTGGCCTTGTGTCCTAACTCCCTCCTCATCCTCCTCCTCCTCCTATCTCTTCATGCCCTATGTCTTCTTGTTCTAATGGGCGTGAGCAAGTCCAATGTCTCAAATACATTTTTTATTGTCCTTACCCCCGATGATCCTTCCACCGCCTGCAGTCCTGGGCTGCGGCCAGTCCGACTGTGTCCGGGTTCTGACGGAGGCGCAGGGGGAGTTCAGCTCCCCCTGCTACCCCCAGGACTATCCCATGTCCCTGGCCTGCAAGTGGACCATTCAGGCCCCTACAGGCTTCATCGTCCAGCTGTCCTTCCTGGACTTTCACCTGGAGGAGGTCCAGGGCTGCATCTATGACCGGGTGTTGGTGAACACGGGCAGCGCCGAGGTCAGGCTCTGTGGGCTGACGGCCCACGGCCTGACGCTCAACTCCACAGGCAGCCTCATGGAGCTGTCCTTCATCTCCGACTTCAGCGTGCAGAAGAAAGGGTTCAGGGTTAGCTACCACCATGGTATGTCCGTGGCTGACCTGCGCATGTGACGATGTGATTGTGTGTGGGGATGCCAGGCTGTGTGTGTGTGTGTTGTTGGTCATTCCACTTATTTATGAGATGTGTGTGATATTTGTTCCTTCAATTTCTATGACGATTGATCTGTTTGAATCTCTGGGGTGGGATGTACCCGTGAAGCTAATTATGTTGAACATGTTGAATAGGTCAACGGCTGTAGATCCTCAACCATCCTCCATCTTCTGTCCTAATTCTCCCACTGTCTCCCTTCCTGTTGTCGTTGTTGACCAGTTGCCGTGGCGTTGAGGAACCAGAAGGTGCAACTAAAGGGCAGGGACCTCAAGGTCGCAAAATCCGTCTCCATACCAACGATGAGTCACATGACCACATGCTTCGAGGTGGCCGGATCTGCCAAAAAAAATGTAACCAAGACAACCAAACCTGGTTCCTTTTACCATGCCAACCAACACACCTTTATTTTTCCATCATTAGCAACCCATGCGGCCACGTCCGTTTTCTGTTTGGCTCTGTATTTCCCTGTGGTGCCTTTTTAAGTCTGTTCGTGTTGCTTCCGGAATTCTTTCAAGTTCCATCACATTGTGTTGCGGCTCCTGTGTGAATTGTGCTACGCAGATGAAGTTTGCGTCCAATTCAACACGCCACCTTCTGTTACAGAAAGAATCCATCTACTTTGATTACTCGACTCACTCCGAGGAGGATGCGCTGTCTCTACGGGACCAAGGCAGCAGCATGGAACTGGTGGTGGATGGGCAGTCCTGCGACATCCAGTCCATATTCACCTCCTCGGACCTCACCTCCGTCATGCAGCTTCTGTGTGTGACGTGGACGTCCTCCAGCGGCCAAGTCGGCGTTTACTTCCGGGGATCCTACCTGGCCGTAGCCTGCCCGGCCTCGGTGGGGTCCTCTGTGCCCGCCGGCGGGGAGCTGAGATTGGGGGGTGAGTGAGGAGCCAGGGGACCCCTGCCTTTGGGTTACGGATGCCTGACATCTACGCTACACCATCGCTTCTTGGGTTAAGCTGTCCTGAATACTGTTTTCCCTTAAATATTCCAGACACTTGCTGTCGTTCATTTTCTACTGAAATTGTTCAATGAATGTTGAAGTTGTACTAACTAATAAATGTTGAAAAATGCATTTGTCAAGCAAGAAGTTTTGCAGGAAGGTTAAAGGTACAGTATGCAACATTTGTGATAAAGTTAGCTAATGTCTACGTTTGTGAATGAAAACACATGAACACTTTTTTTTTAACATTAACATAATTTAACATAAGATTGAAGCTGGTAGAAGTGACTAAGCTGCCTCAGAGTCGGGGCAATGAACTCAGAGCTCTGTAGCCTTAAAGTTAGCGTCTGCATGACAGTGTGTGTTTTAAAGCCCATTTTCCACTGAAAAAGTTAGCATCTTTAAAACCCTTTAAAACCCTTGGCAACCGGCTGTTGCTCCCACCTTAGTACACTCCCCTGTTGAGCGCACGTGGCCCAATAATACACTGTGTCTCCTCAGGTTCTAACGGCATCACTGGGATGCTGTATAACTTCCGCCTGTGGGACTACGCCATGACGGCACAGCAGCTAGTGGCGCTAACGTGCGACTCTGTGGGAAGCGTGGTGGACTGGGACGCCAGCCACTGGAACATCCAGCGGTCCCTGACCGTCACCGACTCCACGCTCAGCTGCAGTGAGTAACAACGCCATCCGGGATCAGACCAACGTCTCCTGAATGTTCACTGGTAGAGTTTGTCAGAATCCCATTGTTTAGCGTGAAAGCTCCAGCCATGGATGTAAACAATAGCAGTGTAGCACGTTTGTGTCATTTTTTATTGATTCCAAAAGACCAAAGTGCTATATTGCTGTTGTTGACATTATTGTCAACAACTGCTTCTAAAATACTTAAAGTGTATTTTATAATACAATTGAAGTATTATGAAAGCAGTACTCTCTTATATTTTAAAATAGGCAAATGTTGGCCCTTTGACAGACAGACAGACATACTTTAATTATCCCTGAGGGAAATTGCATAAGCAATAAAGCAAGTAACTGTAGCGCACGACAGATCGTTCCATTATGATATAATCATTAGAAGTATTGCTCATGTGCTCACTTCATCCCATTGCCCTGTGTGTAAAGCGCTGAAGGGGCATTTAGCAGACGCTTTTGTCCAACGCGACTTATAATCAGTACATTAGTGGGCTTTGACATGTGGACAGTTGGAGGAGGGGGATGAAGGGGATTGAACCGCTGACCCTACGGTTAGTGGACGACCCACTCTGTCCACCCGCTCTATACACTGAGCTAGTGCTGCCCCATGTGTGTCTTCACCAGTTCATCTGCAAGGGTCATGTCAATTTATTTGCCAGGAGAAACCCCAAGAAATCAAACCAGCAACCTTCCTGTTGTGAGATGGACTGCTAACTTTTGCGGCTACCCCATTAAAAACACATTTCCAGCTCCCATACTGTGTGTGTAGACTGGAACTGGGATGCTTAATGGAGTTGAGTGAGAAGAGGCAGAAAGAGAGAGAGAGAGAGAGAGAGAGAGAGAGAGAGAGAGGAAGAAAGAGAGAGACAGAGAGAGAGAGCTTTAGGCTATGGATTTAAACACTCACGGACTCCAGACATGATGTTCAAACATGAACCACAAGAGAGGGGACTGTGTGTGTGTGTGTGTGTGTGTGTGAGTGAAATTCCCTTGGACTCCCTCTCTTTCCGTCTCTCTCACACTGTGTGTGTGTGTGTGTGTGTGTGTGTGTGTGTGTGTGTGTGTGTGTGTGTGTGTGTGCGTGCGTGCGTGTCTGTGTGTGTGTGTGTGTGTGTGTGTGTATGTGTGTGTGTGCGTGTGTGCATACCCATAGGGGATACAGGAAACTTAAGTGCAGAATCATGCATTTCTCCCAACCACTGAATGATTAGACACGCACACTCTCTCTCTCACACACACACACACACACATTCTCTTACTAGCTAGCTCTTTTACTTTACCTGTAATACAATCTGCTGTGAGCCTGAGAGAGGTAGAGAGAGAAAGAGAGAGAGATGTATAGAGAATGAGAGAGGTAGAGAGAGGGAAGTAGAGTGCTGCAGAGGAAGAGAGAGACACTTAGTGAAAGAGGGAGTGAGCGATGGAGGGAGAGGTAGAGAGAGGTGGACTGGAGAGTTATACAGATATATCAGACTCTTAACAGTGTGTCATGCACTTCTGTGCCAACTCTGCTTTTTTCTCCAACAGCCTCGTAAAAGTTAATTTCAATCAATTCGCCTAAATTAACGCAAACATACACACACACACACACACTCACACACATACAAACACACACACACACACACACACATACACACTCACACACACACACACACGCACACACGCACACACACTCCCGCAAACACACTCACGCACGCACGCACGAATGCATGCACACACACACACACACACACACTTAGGCACACAGAAATGCAGCCACACATCCACACACTCTCAAATAAGAACAGAGAAAACAGGCGGGTGGAGGTGTAAAGTCAGAGATACAGCAAATAAATAATGAAAGAGATGACGCTGAGACAAAGGAGGAGGAGGGAGAGAAGGTGCTCTTTGTTCTCGGCTCCTCTGTTTAAAAAGCAGAACCACACAAAAGCACACAGTCCTGCTGGGGGCTCAGAGCCACTGGGTCCTCCACACTCTGACCTCCACACTCTGACCTCCACACTCTGACCCCCACACTCTGACCTCCACACTCTGACCCCCACACTCTGACCTCCACACTCTGACCTCCACACTCTGACCCCCACACTCTGACCTCCACACTCTGACCTCCACACTCTGACCCCCACACTCTGACCTCCACACTCTGACCTCCACACTCTGACCCCCACACTCTGACCTCCACACTCTGACCTCCACACTCTGACCCCCACACTCTGACCTCCACACTCTGACCTCCACACTCTGACCTCCACACTCTTCCTCTGACCCCCACACTCTGACCTCCACACTCTGACCTCCACACTCTGACCTCCACACTCTGACCCCCACACTCTGACCTCCACACTCTTCCTCTGACCTCCACACTCTGACCTCCACACTCTGACCCCCACACTCTGACCTCCACACTCTTCCTCTGACCTCCACACTCTGTCCTCCATGCACTACCTCGGTCCTACGGGCAGGGCACTCTACTTCTCTACCCCTCTACCTCTAACTCTCTACCTCTTTAACTCTCTACCTCTCTACCCCTCTACCTCTCTACCTCTTTAACTCTCTACCTCTCTACCCCTCTACTTCTCTACCTCTTTAACTCTCTACCCATCTACCTCTCTACATCTACCTCTACCTCTTTAACTCTCTACCTCTCTACCTCTCTGCCTCTACCTCTCTACCTCTCTACCTCTCTACCACTCTACCTCTCTACCTCTACCTCTTTAACTCTCTACCTCTTTACCTCTACCTCTTTAACTCTCTACCTCTCTACCCCTCTAACTCTCTACCTCTCTACCTCTCTACCTCTCTACCTCTACCTCTTTAACTCTCTACCTCTCTACCTCTACCTCTTTAACTCTCTACCTCTACCCCTCTACCTCTCTGCCTCTACCCCTCTACTTCTTTAAATCTCTACCGCTAGACATTCATCACAAGTTAAGTTACAATGAAGATTGAATCCCCCCAAAACATTATTAGTCATGGACATTAACTGACGTTGATTGAACTTAACCACGGTGTGAGTGATCATATTCTGAGGTTACTGGTCGATATCAATGCAAATCCAACTTCCATTGATCTCTGGTGTCACTCATTAATCATTGCAGACCATCATTTCAGCTGGTTTATAGGTTTTAATTAACTTTGACATTTGTGCCCTACGAAATCCCTCTTCAGAAACGTCAAATTGGAGAATTTTCCTTGTTTCCACATTGACTGCTTTTTAACGGACTGTGGCTCTGTCCCTCCCTAGGTGAACTAACTCCCCTCTCCTCCCCCCCCCCCCCCTCACCTCCCTGTTCTCTCCAGTAATCCGTCAATGCGGTTTTGGCTTTTTGACAGTTCCTGTGGAACCCACTCATGTCTTCTTCTCTTCACAGTCTGTTTCCCCTTTTGCATTCACTTACCCACCACTGCGCCAACTAGTGGTGAGTGCTCTGAATAGCATGCCTTGATGCACATGCCTGCATGTGTGTGTGTGTGTCTGTGTGTGTGTGTGTTTGGGTGCCGTGCCTGCCTCTCTGTGCATGTGTCTGTTTTGGTGAGATGCACAATGTGTGTGTGTGTGTGTGTGTGTGTGTGTGTGTGTGTGTGTGTCTGTGTCAGTGTGTGTTTTTGTCAGTGTGTGTCTGTGTCAGTGTGTGTTTGGGCTTGAACATGCATGTCAGAGATGTTTTGGGTTAAAGTATATATTGACAACCTTTGCAACTAACAATTCAATGACAAGTGCTGATGTCCATCTAAGTGTGTGTGTCCAGCGCCCCCATGCTGCCCAAGACAAAGACATCAGAGATACCAAATGGTTTCCGTTGACCCCCGTTGTCCTCAGCCTCACCTGTCAGGGGCCTTGAGCAGCAAAGCTGACCCCTCCCTGGTCCCAAATGACCTGGACATGAACAAACATCAAGAATAAGCAGAATATGCACTGACCAGTACGGACTCTACTGGTTTGGATCTTTCAGCCTCCCGGCCCTAAAAAACGACTCTGGGTTCAAAGCCTGATGTCCACAGTCGAACCTTTAGCAACCCCTGAGCTCGCTGTCCCCTCCCCCCTGCCAGCTCCTTGGTGTGTCTGAGTGCACGTGTCTCTGGATGAACGTGTCTGCTGAGCAACCACGGTGAAGACCCCCCCCCCAGGTGCATGGGGGGGAGGGGGGGGGGGGCGATGTCCCCTGGCCCTGGGCTGGAACTTGTTTACCTTCTGAGGGTCGTCTTTATGGGGTCTGCGAGGGGCTCCTGGTGTACTGGAAGCTAGTTTACGACCTCCTGTTGGCCTGCTAATGAGAGCCGTTGCAGATACACACACTGCCAAGAACACACCGTTCTCTGTGTGTTTCTGTGTGTGTGTTTTGTGTGTGTGTTTTGTTTTTATGATAGTGTGTTAATGTGAATATGGGTCCATGC
>JAXIVH010000624.1:35506-60506 GCA_036785325.1 Urophycis tenuis | reverse complement strand
GATCGGGGCGGCAGTAGCTGAGTGGGTAGAGCGGGTGGACAGAGCGGGTCGTCACTAACCGTAGGGTCGGCGGTTCGATCCCCTTGATCCCCCCCTCCTCCTCCAACTGTCCACATGTCGAACCTCACAAGATGTACTGATTGTAAGTCGCTTTGGACAAAAGCGTCTGCTAAATGCCCCTTTACATTGCATTCTGCAGCTGACTATTTTGTGGTCTGTGACTATCTCTAAGAATTACTGATTTAAGAATTACTAAAGATCTGACGATCTTTAAACATCTAACCCTAACCCTGCATTTAAACATCTAACCCCATCTTTAACATCTAACCCTAACCCTATCTTAAACATCTAACCCTAACCCTATCTTTCAACATCTAACCCTTACCCTATTTTAAGCATCTAACCTTATCTTTAGACATCTAACCCTAACCCTATCTTTAAATGTCTAACCCCAACCCTACGTTTAAACATCTAACCTTATCTTAAACATCTAACCATAACCCTATGTTTAAAACGTCTAACCCTAACCCTCTGTTTCAACATCTAACCCAAACTTTAATCATCTAACCCTAACTCTATCTTTAATCATCTAACCCTAACCCAGTGTGGTGGGTTCATGTCCTAACACCACCATAGTTGAGCATCTGAGACGTAGCCAAGAAGCACCAACCGACATCTCCGCCTCCAAGCTGTGGTAGGACCTGGTCTGGGACCTACAGGATCCCCACCCCCTACCCGCAGGCCTCCTCTGAGGGTGAGGGGTACGCGGACTGGCTAGCGTGACCTCTGACCCCCGCTCTCCAGGTCTGTCCTGTGCCTCGACTGGCAAGACCTCCCCCTTCATACTCATCACATTACAAGCCTGCTTCAGTATTCATACCGACTGCAATCGCGATGGAATAAGAAGACAATCCAAACACATTTCCTTGGGGGAAATATATACCGAGAGCCACGGGAAGCAACACATGGAACCATGGAGTACAGCGGCCAACGTTGCTCTGTTGGCGTTCCGCACTTCACACCACAGCTTTGGAACGGTAGAAAGGTGAGTGGTCCAGCTCTCCGCCCAGTCATAACCACCATCGGGGGACAGATATAATTACGGCTGCTCCATTACAACCTTTCATCCTCTGGCGTTTATGATGGACGCCGGGGAGGAGACTCACTTCTGCCGGGCGCCACGATCTCCAACAGACCCCCATAACAATAAAAACCTGTGATGAATGCGGGGATGCGGGCCGTCCATCACTCGATACGCACGCCCACCCACGGATGAGGGGGTCCTAATTGGGGCTGGTGTACGACGTGGAGATGGGGGGGGGGGGGGAACCCGGGGCCGTGTAATGCCTGTGCTGGGGTTCCTAACACAGGCTTAACTCAGCCTTAATGATGCCGCGGTGCGGGCCGTTATGAGCGCTAACCAAGCCGGCCCCTCGCTCGCGGGGCCCCCGGCTTATCTCGCGCACGCCGCGAGGCGAGGCAAGCCGGGGGGGGGGGGGGGGGGGCGTTACAATAGCGGGCCGCCGCCTTGCACCAACAAGCGCTAGCGGTATTGTTGGGGGATCTCCGCTGCTGAATCAGATCCTGCCCCCCCCCCCGCCACCACCACCACCACCACCAGCCTGGTGTCCGTCTCTGAACAAACAGATGACACATGTTGGCGAGATGCGGCCAGCCCGGTGTTATCTTAAGGCCCGCTGACCACGGAGGAGCGGCTCGCCGCCGTTCCTGCTGACTCGGCGCCAGCCACGCGCTCTTAAGCCCCGCTTCAGAAACAAACCGCCTCGGTGAATTGGCCGCCATTCTGTGATTCCACGTTCAGATAGAAACGGGGAAACGGGACATAGGAAATGAGTCAGGCCTAGTAGATATTTCCCAATAGCCAGGGCCACGGATCCATGCGACGGTGTGCGGGAAGGATTTTGTTCGTAAGTAACGGCAGCGGTAATTCGTAACACACTTTTATGTTGAAGTGACTTCGGGGTCATAAATATGTGTCTGACTGATCGCGGACGATGTGAACGAGCGCCACCGTGAATCTCAACGAGCGCTAAGTGCAGTTTAATGCCCGGCTCTCCATCGCATCCATCATCTTGTCCTTCAGAGTGAGCTGGACACTGAGCACTGGAGCCGACTGAGGCGTGATGGGCTTCTACTGAGCAGGAAACGGGGCCATTTCAGTCCAACGGCATGCATGTTGTTGGTTAAATTCGCAGTCATTCTGCCTCAAGGCTAAATAAATGTTGTCTGTTGAGTCGGCCGGATAAGATGAAAAGACACAAAACATGGAGCATTATTGATAGCAATCGTGTCCTTCAAACCTGTGGAAGAATAGCTTTCAAAAGCAAAAAAAAGAAAAAAAAGAAAACGATGACACACAATGACTTGTCTGAACACAAGATATCAGCATAAATTCTGATCAGCGAGATAAATCTCTTTCATAGCATTTGTACAATTAGATCAAACATTAAAAAGCTGTATGGCAGCAATATAGAAAGATTAAACAACACGTGTAAAACAAGGAGCTGAATTAACATCAGCATTCATCCCATCTTTTAGATGAAAACAGACATTGTACACTTTTTTGGCCGACAGCTAATACACCGTGATATGCTAATGGACTGTTGGTAATTACCGGAATTAGCCGTTAAAAAATCTTTTAAAACATGGCCGCAAACTTGGCATGTTTGTTTCATACTCACCCTGAGTCACGTCGCTTTCAATGTCATCACTCTGACACAAACAAATGCTCAGACTCATTCTGGGACACTCGGCTACCGTCATTTAGGCGACAGAGCTTAATAAATAATGGAGGTAATCAGAGTTTCATTCTCTCAGCTGAAATGGTTACTGACAGAGCACGCGCTCGACATTTGGGGGGTGGGGGGTGAAAAATATATTATTCGTATCTGACATTTAAAACGTCAATTAAAAAAAACACGCTGAATTTAAAAGTAGAAACTGTAGCTAAATGTCAAATTAGTATTTGGTGTCTTTGAGCAAACGTGGAAAATAAACCCAACCCACTTAATAAAATTAAAGTCGTTGCACAGATCCACGTAGGTGGCGTGTGCGTTTCCTTCCTCTGCAGTAACTGGAGGAGACTGTGCTGTGGAGGTGATGCTCTCCCACAGCATCTCCTCACACCAGGGAGCCTCACGCTCAACCCCGACATCAATTAAGGCTGGAGACCCTATCTGGAACTTTCCTTGTCATTACCTCCCCTCTACAGAACACGTCGTGGGGTAAACCCCCCCCCCCCCCCCCCCACGCACACACACACTCATGCACACGCACACACAACACCACACACACACACACACACACACACAGGCACACACACACTGGTCCTTGTTAAGGCTTGAGCTGGTGTGGATCCACACTCTCAACCTTCATTAGGGATTCTCAGACATATTCAGCTTCCTCGCGAGCAGAGGACCGTGCAGATGGCTTCCCCCCCTGCCCTGCTCCTCTGGCGGGACGTGTTTCTACTGGAAATATGTTTGTTCATTAAGTGGCGATGATGCCTGACAGCTCTGCAGTGCGGCGGGGTGGCGGAGCCCAGAGAGCGTGGGAACAAGGACAGCGGAGGTTAACGGAGGTCCGCCAGCAGCAGGGCCACCCACGGGAGGCAGCCCGGCCCAGAGCTGTCTCTCTGGGCAGGGGGGGCCAGGCGGAGACGGAGAGGCAGAGAACCAGGGAAGAGACAGAGAACCAGAAAGAGGCAGAGCGAGGAAGAGAACCAGGGAGAGAACCAGAGAGACAGAGAGAGGCAGAGAACCAGGGAGGGACAAAGAACTAGAGAGAGGAACCGGGGAGGGACAAAGGACAGAGAACCAGGGAGAGACAGAGAAAGGCAGAGAACCAGGGAGAGACAGAGAGAACCAGGGAGAGGAGACCAGAGAGACAGGGGAGACAGAGAACCAGGAGAGACAGAGAACCAGTTACAGAACCGGAGAGAGCAGAGAACCAGGGAGGGACAAGACCAGGGGAGAGACAGAGAAAGGCAGAGAACCAGGGAGAGACAGAGAACCAGGGAGAGAACCAGAGAGAGACAGAGAACCAGGAGGGACAAAGAACCAGGGAGAGACAGAGAACCAGGGAGAGACAGAGAAAGGCAGAGAACCAGGAGAGACAGAGAACCAGGGAGAGAACCAGAGAGACAGGGGGAGACAGAGAACCAGGGAGAGACAGAGAACCAGTTACAGAACCAGAGAGAGGCAGAGAACCAGGGAGGGACAAAGAACAGGGAGAGACAGAGAAATGCAGAGAACCAGGGGGAGACAGAGAACCAGGGAGAGAACCAGAGAGAGGCAGAGAACCAGGCAGGGACAAAGAACCAGGAAGAGACAGAGAACCAGGGCAGGGACAACGAGACCGGACCGCGGAGGATCCGGTCCAGGTGCAGTATAGGGGGGGGGACACGGCCACACAGTCGCCCTGCCGAAGTGCTGATGCTGTGGTCTGCTGACGGTGAGCCGACGGTGGGCGGCGGCGGCGGAGTGGGGCGGGCGGGTGGGGTGAAGGCTCATAAAGATGACGGACAGCTGATGGGAGGCAGTACTGTGTGTTGATATGTATTAGCGTCATGCTAAGGGAGGAGCTGGGCAGCGCGGTGAACGGAGGAAGGTGGAGAAATGTCTTCGGAGGCGCGGCTCCGAAATAGAGCTTTACACGAGCTGACACGCTGACAAGCGGTTGTACATAGAATGTGAAATATTATTCCCGCTCAGATAATGGGAAAGCGGGTCGACAATGGGAAATCGGTTTCGGCGCGGGGTTTGCTGCAGATTTCTAACTGTGGATTTTACACGCCTTTATTGAAAGGAGCTTCCAGCCTTGCTGAAATTACTTTATAAAACCTCACTCCGTTGGAAAAAGATTAGAGCCACATCGACATCCATGTGGTTTCTGTGCACACGCACGCACGCAGGCCGGCACGCAAGCACACACACACACACACACACACACACAAAGACACACGCGTGCACGCACGCAGACACCCAGGCACGCACAAGCACACACACACACACACACACACACACACACACACACAAGCGAAGAACAAGAAATCAGGCTAACACGAGTTAATCCTGCATAAGAGATAGGGTTTTAATATTCATATTACTGTACCACAAAACAAAATAGATAACAGGTTTAGATGAATCAACACAGTGGGGCTCCCTTTAAAATGTGAAGATGTGAATAGCACGATCAGGGTTAATTATGTTTTACAGGGGCTGCACACAAGGAAGAGAAAGAGACTATGTTTGCTTGGCCATTTGACAGGGGTTGACACACACATCTGAAGCTGGGGGACTTACTAATGGCACCAAAGCCTTTGTTTTGCTCACAGCCTTAGAAGCGAACCAATCACGCACGTATAAAAATACATAGAACACCAAGGAAACTTTCAGGAACTTTAATCGTTATCGGGGGGCCCTATCTGGCCAAACGTAGGCAGTTTATAAACCTCATTAGAGACCACAAGAACTGTGTGGAGCCCGTGTGCAAAGATGGGTGTGGGTTGTAATGCTTTCATAGCCAATGCAATCCTCATGGATCGGCATTCGGACTGCGTTAAGTTAAGACCATGTGGCAGCCAGCCGACTCTGAGTGACAGGTGGTCTGTGATGATGAAGAGCGTCCCAGCAACGACATGAACGATGCTATTTTCAGCGGGGGGTTGTGGAAATTGATTTTGCCGTCATTAAAACACCATTAAAAGAGCTGTCATCGGAGTGGCAGCCAGTGATTCACGCGTGACAGACGGGCTTGAGGAAGACAACAATGACACTAAATGGATGAAAGGACGTGGGACGACAGTGAGGAAGAGGAGGGGGGGGGGGGGCGAGGATGTTATCCCAGAACGGAGCCGAAGATCACACATCATCATCACATTCTGCTGCACTGTATGGCCGTGTGCTTGTGGTAATGTTATGTGCCTATTATGTACTTCGTAATGTACTGCATGAAGAACATCGGGTAGTACATGATGTATTTCATCACGTACTACCTGAGGTACTTCACAAAGAACGCTTGGGAATCACATTTCTGCGCCCCAGCGCAAGAACATTTCCGTCGATAACAAAATGACAACATCACATTGTAGCCGACGTGTTCCCCTCTGAACTATGACCTCTATCACTGAGGGCCTGAGCCGGGAGAACCACGGAAGGGGAAAGATTTCACCGTAGTCTTTACCCTCCCTGACCAACATTTCTCCTTTTCCCCGGAGTCAGCTTTTAGTCTTTTGCGTGATGAAATGCATTTTGTGTAGTCAGTTCGATGTGGCTCTGGTACGGCTGATAAACTATACTCCGTGGAGTCAAAGATGGGTTTTTATTTTGGTTCTGGCCGATTCAGCAAAACAGGCAGCGCAATCCAATCAACAGCCCACAAGAACGTGGGAGACTACCGCAGATAGGGAGAACACTCGGAGACACGCTTTCTGTCGGCTTGAACTTAAAGTTACAAATGACTTTGATTCGAGGTTATTAGTAAGTAGTCATGCTGCACGGAGTGCGCCGAGTGAAACAGATACAGACACCGTTAAATCCTTCACAAAAAGGCAATTATTTACAGACACAATGGAGGTTAAAAAACAAACGCTGGGGTCACAAGCTAACAATTTTGCTCAGCTCGGGTCGAACGCCTACTTAAACATTTTGTCACATTGCACGAACAAAATGACTTCTACCGTCTACAGATAAACTGCTGGAACATGTTTTCAACAACTTTACTTCTTGTCACAGTAAAAAAAAACCTAAAAAAAAAAACATGTATTGTAGTTTTCCGCTGACTGCATCAAACGGCACATGAATGACGGTGAAGATCACTTCAGAAGGTAACAGGTAATTGTGACTCTACCAAAAGGGCCGAGATCAGCAGAAAATGTTGTGTGTGTGCAGCATGTGTGCTTTATGCAGACTACCAAATCCCAAGAGGTTTTCTCTCCCGGGGGGGGGAAGACCGCGTCAAAGAAAGAAAGAAAAAAAAATACATATTTGGTTTGTTACTATTGCAATATGCTTAAAAAAAAACCCGAAAAACAAATGTAAGCCTTTGGTTTTCTCTTTGTTTCATTTGAGCTGGTCCGTCTGTCTGGTCCATCTGGTGGTCTGTCCTCTAGCCTGTCTCCGGTCTGTCCAGCATCTCCATGTGAACGTCGAGAGGGAAGGTGACTGAGGTTGGACACACCCCTGCACAACACAATGAGTCACAGAAGAAAGCCAGCCACACAGGCAATCTCTGTCTCCTGGGGCGGCGAGACACGGAGAGAAAACACGCCGAAATAACGCAATTACACCACTAATGCCACCCACAGCCACTGTGCTCCTGGTCCTGGATGTGTCTTCGACCTGTGTGTGTGTGTGTGTCTGTGTTGTGACTCTGCCCGTGTGCGTCTCTGTGTGTTTGTGTCGGCACAGAGTCTGTGTCTCTTAGAGCCGTCTCACCTGCGCTATAATCAGCCCAGGCTGATTAACGAACTTCCCAGTTTGAGCAGCTGGCCTCCCAACCCAAGTAACTACTACTTATTTCAGATTTGGTCCTGATTCTCCATGAGCGTCTTCCGCTCAGTAGACCGGCAAAAGACAGGCCGACGAGATGCTGATCAGGACGGTGGCAGATGATGCTGATAGGATGCAGACGGTGATGATGATTGCCACAGCGGGGCTGCTGAGGTGTAACAGGCCATGTGGGAGGGGGGGGGGTAGGGGGGGGGGTCCTTCTGACACACCATCACGTTAGATAGAGGAAGATCATCTCTCCCTCCCTAAAGGTTTCCTGGCCATGCCATGTCAACGCTCTCTGAGCATCGTGCGTTTTCACTTTGTCCTGTCCTCTCCACTTCTGGCCCTCGTCTGCATCAACCGTTTTTCCCTCCATCTACCAAGGTCTCTCTCTCTCTCATCTCTCTCTCTCTCTCTCTCTCTCTCTCTTCTCTCTCGTCATCTCTCTCTCTCTCTCTCTCTCTCTCTCTCTCTCTCTCTCTCTCTCTCTCTCTCTTCTCTCTCTCTCTCTTCCCCTCTCTCATGGAGGGCAAAATACTTATGCCTCCAGATTGCTCCTTGTCTGTGTCACTGCAGCGGGGGGAGGAGGGGAAGGAGGAGGTCGGAGGCAGGGGAGAGACCATGCGGAGCATTGAAATGATCACTGCTCCATTGTATTTTGAGTCCTTCCCCATGTGGCGATGCTGTGGTTATTATGAAGCAATAAGAAACAGCCAAACAGCCTCAATAACTTCACCACGACTCTATGCTGCGATGCTGTCCACTGCATGGAGTCAAGCAAGGGGGCGGGGGGGGGGGGGGGGGGAACAATGACCTTGGCCTCATTTAAATACCACAGAGGGGGACCTGCTTGACCAGCTCAAGAGGAGAAGGGGTCTCATTTCAGAAGCTGCTCATCAGCTGCAGAAGTTCGAAGAATTCAAAGCAAGGTTGGGATATGGCCAAACCAAACACAAATAACACACAGCAGTTCTGTGTTCTCTCTCTCTCTCTCTCTCCCTCTCTCCTTCTTCTTCTCCTCCTCATCCTCCTCTCCCCCGACTGTAAGGATGGCACAGAACCAACTGAGAACCAACTGAGAACCAACTCATGACACAACACACACACACACACACACACAAACACACAGTCACGGGATTTATCCTCATGCCGATTGGACTCATAAGAAACGATCTGTTCGGCTCGATGTTCAGTCGAATAATAAACAAGACAGTAAATTGAATTTACTTGAATAAATTACAGAACAAACGACCACTAAATTGGATAGTGTCCGCATCCAATGTAGTGTTAGAAACACATGTTCTCCCCCCGGTGATCGAAACGCCTTCATGTCCGTAGCCCAGCAGAGTAACGTGGACATAAAGCGCCAGGCGGATCAGAAGTTCCACGACGCCCTCAGGAAGGCCCCGGGGCCCGCAGCTCTTCCACTTCCTCCATTCCTTTCCTCCATTCCTTTCCTTTCACTTGGGTCCAGCATGAGTGCGTGTGCCTTCGTGTCCACGCCGCAGAGTCCGTGTTAAATCGCCGAGATCAAACGTCGCTCAAGGACTCGCCTCTCTCTCTCTCTCTCTCTCTCCGGTGTTTCCCGCGTGGGGGCGAGCGCGGACGTGGGTTCGCCGTGCGCCCCCCCCACCCCCCACCCCCCACCCCCCCCTCCTCCTCCTGCCGGGCGGACGACAACCGAAACGTTTTCCTCTGACGAGCGCCTGCTTTTGCCGCAGAGGAATTTGTTCACGTGTCTGCGTCGCGGCGGCGCCGCGGTGCCACGCGCGGCCGGCCGCGTTGTTAGCCCGCGGCGAGGCCAGGGCGCGGGGAGAAGGTACCCGCCAGCCAGCCAGCCAGCCAAGGTGCCTCCCTGCTCCGCCGGCGGTCCCTGGAGCCCGCTAGGCTCGCGCTAGCATAGCCACTGCGCTAACAAAGCTAAAAAATAAGAGGAGGGGATGGAAGGGGCTGGTGTGGAGGGGTGTGTGTGTGTACATTAGGAGGCGGACACACCCAGCAGGACCTTCGCTCTCTCTGAGGACGGACGGTGGCGGCGGTGAGGGGGGGGGGGCTGAGTGATTGATGCAAGATCTGTAAAGAATCTCTCTCACGTCTTCATCAATGTTTTCCCTCCATCTCCAAGGTCTCTCTCTCACTCTCTCTGTCTCTCGCTATCTCACACGCTCTCTCTCTCGCTCTCTCTCTCTCGCTCTCTCTCTCGCTCTGTCCCTCTCTGTCCATGTGTCAGTTGCCGTCGGCGATGGCTGTGAGGGAACCCAGACAGTGGAGCTGCCAAGTCAGTCCAAATATGCTGTAAAATTACCGAGGGGACATCGTGGTTACCATGGCACTGCAAGCAGCCCGAAAGAAGGGTCAGAACGAAACAACTGCAGGCCGTCCACCACGGCGGTGTGTGTGTGTGTGTGTTTGTGTGTTTGTGTGGGACAAGGACGCCGCCCCCCCCCCCCCCCCCCCCCCCCAGCCCCATACTCCTGCTTACTCCTTTGTTATGGGCCTTTTCAAATAAAAGTTCAGCAAAAACAAACAAAACAAACCGAGGCTTCAAAATAAAAGCGTCCTGTTGAAGAGCATTGGGAGCGACTGGCAGCTGTTGTTGACTCTAATGGAGCAGAGCTGTTATTCCCCGAGCAGGCCGGGCTGCACGAGGTCACGGCAGGCACCAGAGGAAGTGATCCAATCAGAGGAACACAAACGCTCAGGGGAAAATAAAAACAGACCAATAACTAGAAAGACACACACACAGAAACGAGGGAGCACATACACACACACACAGACACGCCCACCCACTCCCGGTCATCTGACTACACCTCTCGACAGTCTCCACAAGATCTAAGAGTTCAGATCAGAGTTTACAGAGCAAGCGTCTGTTTTCAAAACCACGCGCACTCGGTGTCTTAATTTCCCAGCTGAAGAAGCAGGAGGGAGAGAAACACAGAACCAGAACAGAAACAAAGCAGGGGAAAACAAATAATATCGCTTCTGCCATTCGCTTCAGTTTCCATCTCCCATCCCGCGTTGGCTGCGATAACGCAAACCGCGTTAAACGAAAAAAGACAGATCCATTTCCTCGCAGGGCACATCTCCACACCAAGGCCTTTCACAAAGGCGTCCTCGTCCAGGCGTTGCAGCGCGTGAGTTAACTGCTGGCCGTTCGATCACTGAGCAGACTCCTTTGTGTGACACGCTTTCATTCGAAGCCGTCCAACGTTGAACTCAAGACACTGGAGGCTTCCGGTGTGGGAGCCGGAGTCCCTCCCCCCCCCCCTCCCCACCTTTGTGTCTCCCCTCCTTAGCGTCTCCCCCATCTGCTCCTACACCGACACCCCTGGACGGCGGTAGGAGAGAAGCGCGGTGGCGTTCACAGGCAGCTAGCGAGGGGCTTCGTAAACTGCTGAGTGTGCGCGGCGCGAGATAAAAGCGGCGGCCATGACAGTTTCCCCCCGCCTCCCGCTGGTTCGATGACACCTCCGGTGGAAGAGACGGGGAAAGTGGCGCCGCAGATTAGCGAACAACACACCTCCCCTTCGGTGCAATTAAAATATAACGAGATAATAAATAACGTAGAGGGTAGAGAGAGTTTGTAAAAAGATAATTTCCGTACCTCATTACAGAAAAAAAAAAAAGCTCGAGCACAGTTGAGGAAAAAATACAAACACCGCCCAAAGGACAAAACGCTACGAAGGAAAACTAGTGATGGAAAGTGCCTGAAGTGTTCGTGCACAGAGCCATCGAGTGGACGTGCCATCCAGATGGTTTGACAACAACACCAAAGTGCCACGAGAGGAAACGCCAGGGACTCGGGGAAAACAGGAAAACGCCCAGACTCACAGCACTACAGAGCCAAACCTGCACATTCACAGAGGGGGGGACTAAAGACGGGGCTGCTCTCACGGTGAGGCGAGGAATCCTACCATTCTGGAGTGGCGTCTCCGAGCGTGGAGATGGAACACAGAACCCAGCGAACGAGTCCTTCTTTGGGCATCGCTGACGGCCGGGGGGGCAAACACCGAGAGGAAGACATAAACATTGCCTTCCTCCCCTCCCTTGTTTGAAACAAAAGCACGGAAGAATGAAAAGCAGGCGAGAGAGAGAGAGAGCGCGCAGGACATGGGCGCCACAGAAGGGCTCTCTCCAGTAGCGGTGCTCTCAGGGTGCAGGCTGGAGACACCGGAGCGCTGAAGAGACGGTCCCCGGAGTACGGACACGGGACTCGCCACACTCCCGCAACCCCCACCCCCCCCCCCCCCGACCCCCCACCCCCTACCCCCCGGCTTCCCAGATTTAGACCCGACCACCGGTGTTGGAGTGTTGACACCCAGAGCACGGTCTCTTGCGCCACACACACGAGACTGTGAAGTGGGGGGGGGAGAGAGAAAAAAAAAACTACAACATTCTCACGAGCCCAGCCCTTTGACCGCCCCATAAACCCGCTAGCCTCGCTCTCTCTCTCCAACCTTCCCGAACGGTTTTAAACGCTGAACTTACTTTGTTGCCGTCTCTGCCGTTTTCTACCAGGAATTCCCTTCCAGGCATGTCTCTCGCCAGCCGCGTCCGTCAGGAGCTACACTGCATGGCTCCAACCCTCTTCCTGCCTGCCAGAGTCTGGAGACGGACCAGCCAGGAGGACTTGTGGAAGGAAGTGACATCGACAGGTGATGCCTCCTTCCTGTTGGCTGAAGACGATAAGCCTCACCTTCTGTGTAAAAGGGTGTAGCTGCGGACTACAGTGTTTACCTTTTGTCTCCGTTACACTGATTAAAGTCTTATCTGTTACTTACAAAAGGAAATAAACGGTCGAAACGAAACCGGCTTGGGTCAATATTATTGAGCAAGCGGCGCTGGGCTCCGCTCGGACGCGAAGACGCGAGGACAAATAGCAGATCCGGAGGTGCGTCTGCTCTGTTTGCACTGCCGGAGGGCGTGGAGGGAGTGACTCCGCGAAGCCGGGACGTGAGTCACAAGACCTGGCCCAAAAAGCAGGCGGCTCCTCTTCTCCTTCTGCCAAGCAGAGGGACTGACTGCTGCTGATCCCCAGCCCTGGCTGAAGGACCAAGGGGGGGTTGGGAAACCGATAGCTTCAGGTGAACACTATCCGTTATCTCCACTGCTACAACACACACACACACACACACTGAAAAACAACCAGGCACCCACCCACCACCCGGAGCCAGGGTCTTCACCTGCGAGGAGAAGACCTGTACGGAGGGCCGAGGCCGGCCGGTGACGTACACAACTCAGTGGGCACGGCGGCCACGCTACAGCCGCTGGTCAAAGGTTACTGTGTGCAGAGGTGGCCGAGTTTATAATGTAAGGCAAAGTCAATGTACCGCATTCTGAGAAGAACTGTGTAATGGATATGTATGATATGCGTTAGCACTGCCTAACTGCAGGTGTCTATGTGAACGCGCTGTCCTAGCTTGGAAACTGGAGCTTTGGGAAGAAAGCGAGCAGAACAGAGAAAAGAGCAGAAGGGAGTACAAAACCAGTACAAAAGTTTCCTCGGCTCTCCCCCCCCCCCCCTCGCTGCATTATCCCTACGTTTCTCCACCATTGACAAGTGTTGCATTTCACACACCTGTGATTGACGGCCCGGATGGATTGTCTGGGCCAATCGAGGGAAGAGATGAGCGATTAGGTCGGAAATGCGGGCGAGGGCAGTTACAATCCATATCGGCCCGCCCAGAGGCAGGCGCATTCAACCGGAAACGGATATTCTCACAGCGCAATTTCGCTCACTAATAGCTGATGGATGGCTATGGACTTTTTAACAAATTACACTCAAATACAGCTGTTAAATCTGGCACACAGCGCTTCTACCCGATACTGTTCATGAACTATATAGGCAAGCTGATAATCATTTTACAGGACGGTGGGGAATACGGAGCACTGTAAATGTTCTGGCAGAAGAGATGGGTTTACCTGCACTCTTTTTAAATGAGCTTTTCTGCGCCTTTATGGCAGGGAAGAGGGACAAAATTGTGCGTTGAAACAGAGAGGGAACAATTATAGCATAGGACGACAGGTGGGAATCAAACCTGCACTCTTTTTAAATGAACTTTCTGCGCCTTTATAGGCAGGGAAGAGGGACAAAATTGTTGCGTTGAAACAGAGAGGAACAATTATAGCATAGGACGACAGGTGGGAATCAAACCTGCGTCCACTATAGGGCGCGCTGGCTGGGTGGTTAGCGGCTAGTCGTTGGCGAGCGCCAGGGCTAGTGTTGGGCTAGCAGCAAGGGCTAGTGGTGGGCTAGCGCCAGGGCTAGTGGTGGGCTAGCGTCAGGGCTAGTGGTGGGCTAGCAGCGGGGCTAGCGGCAGGGCTAGCAGCGGGGCTAGCGGGGGTTACCTGCTCTTTGACTGAGGCCAGGATGTGATTGGCTGTGGTGTCGGCCTCCATGTGGTGTCCAGAAGACCCCCGGGCGACGTGGCATCAGAAGCCCCTCCTCCATGGCTGGACTCTGATCAGGAGCTGGCATGCCCCCTGCACACACACACACACACATGCACACACAGACACGCACACGCAAATGCACAAACACACACCGTGCCAAAGAAAACACACACACATTAGTTATTTAGAAGCCGGAGCCCTTATGAGCTCGTAAATTGTTTTGAAGCATTCGACATTAAATGGCAGCATTAAACATTCACACGTGCATCGAGTCAGGGTCCTAATGAAATGTGTAAATCAGTCGCTGAACAGATCCTTTCAGTATCAGTGTAGGTCAGCCCTGCACGACACACACGCACACGCACACACCACACACACACACGCACACACGCACACGCACACAACACACACACAGGCACACACACACACACACACAGGCACACACACACACACAAACACACACACACACACACACACACACACAGGCACACGCACACACACACACACACACACACACACACACACACACACACACACACACACACACACATACACACAGGCACGACACACACACACACACACACACACACACACACCACAGGCACGACACACACACACACACACACGCACACGTACACACAGGCACACGCACACACAACAAACACACACACACAGGCACGACACACACACACACACACGCACACACACACACAGGCACACACACACACACACACACACACACACACACACACACACAGAGGCACGACACACACACACACACACACACACAAGGGCACACACGCACACACACACACGCACAGCATGCGCAAACACACTACGCAAATAAACACACGCTTGATTCACGCCCCCCTTCCCCCTGCCCTCCCTGATACATATGGTGCCCAAGCGACACTGAGAACAGAGAGTAGCAGTCACAACACACACACACACACACACACACACACACCGCACAACACACACCGCGTGCCATCAGTGTGAACACAACACACACACACCCACGTGCCATATGTCCCATTCAGCAGAGAGAGGACCGTCAGTGTTTCAGTGAGTGTGACACATCAACCCTCACGGCCTGCAGGCTACAAACCAGTTAAGTAATGATTTGTTTATTTAATAAACCGCCATCAGCCACACGTGCACAAACATACACATGCGCACAGCGCACACGCAGACCAACCAACGACCATTAACAGTCATTAACTCCTCTGCTGAACAGAAATACAAGGGAACGTTTTTCTGTATAATTTCGGGGGAAGCCAAACAAACAAAGGGCTTTAGAGCATCTGTGTATGTGTGGTGTGTGTGTGTGTGTGGTGTGTGTGTGTGTGTGTGTGTGTGTGCGTCTATGTGTGTGTGTGTGTGAATGCATGCCAGCATATGTAAAACATCAACTAGCATGAGTCTGAGAGGACAACACATGCTACGAGCCCTGGAGAGGCTTACAGCAACGCTTTTAAAAAAAAAAAGGTGGAGGAGAAAAGGCTTGATGTAGGCGTTCAAGGGGTTGGCAGAGGGGATGTCCGGGGGAGGCAGGGGGCTGGTGTTCTGGAGGAGGCCCCTTGATCCGGACCGGCTGGCTGAGAGGAGCTACGGGGGCAGCCATTGTGGATTGACAAAGGCAGCAGCTAAGCTACAGGAGCTAAGGCTACAGGAGCTAAGCACCGGGAGCGATGCTACAGGAGCCGCGCAACAGGCGCTGAGCTACCGTCGGTGTGAGCTACAGATGCTAAGCAACGGGCGCTAAGCTGCAGTCAGTGAGCTACGGATGCTAAGCAACAGGGGCTAAGCTACAGTCAGGGTAAGCTACAGATGCTAAGATACAGTCGCTGTGCTACAGATGGTAAGAAACAGATGCTAAGGCCACAGGAGCTAAGCTACCTGAAAGTAGCTGAAAGTCGGTAAGATAACAGATGCTAAGCCACAGGAGCTAAGCTACCTGAAAGTAGCTGAAAGTCGGTAAGATACAGATGCTAAGCAACAGTCGATAAGCTACAGATGCTAAGCTACAGGCACTGAGCTACAGTCGGTAAGCTACAGATGCTAAGCCACAGGAGCTAAGCTACCTGAAAGTAAGGGAATCTCAAGGTTAATTTTTGTCGTGCCTCCAGGCCCTCTCCACACACATAATGAGCCTCAGAGTGACATGATACTGGGTGTTTCTCAGCCTCCGTCTCCTTTACCAGACTCTTCTGAAACTACTGTTCACAATTTGAGTTCAGGGGGATGGTTTTCTTATTTGAACGCACGACAAATAAAGAAACAGGAACTCAGGTAGGATATCATCTATGGTTGTTCCGGGGGTGTTTAACCCCCAGCCCAAAAAGTTCTGGGTTCGACCCCCGATGTCCGCAGCCCACATGCAGACATCGTCGACCACCATGCCCTAAACCCACAACAGATCAACGACAATCTGAAAATAATCCACAATAAGTGGCCCATAGCCTACATAATGAGTCTCACAGTCTTACGGTGCTCCATTCATACAACCTTACAAACACCACTGTGTTTCCTCATAACGCTACGTTATGAGAGGGAACCCACCAAAGTTATTTGCTAACAAAACTTGCCTCACAATTCAGGTTAATGGAAATGTCAAACGTCTAAGCGTTCCTTCACAGCCTGCTCCCTCCCTTTGTCTTCCATGCAGTCAGGCAGGAGATTTAACACTTAGCCGAAAGATTAAAGATCATCAAATGCAAAGGCTCATCAAATGCATGCCTGTGTAACACAACACACAACTCTGTGTGGGCGTGTGTGTTTGTTTGTGTGTGTGTGTGTGTGTGGGTGTGGGTGTGTGTGTGGGTGTGGGTGTGTGTTTGTGTGCGTGTGTGTGAGCGGGTGTGTACAGTGTGTGTGTGTTTGTGTGAATATAGAGAATGGAATAAGCCTAGTTTTTACTTCTGCGTAAAGTGACGGACGACGGATACGGAGAGCCTGACGGAGAGCCTCTCCGTCGTCTCCGTCGGCCTGAAGTAGGCCAGTGCACAAATGATGGCAGACATAAGACGTTAAATGGTGTGTTGTAAGGAGCCGTGAAGATTTGACAGCCTCAGAAGGGTTGTGTGTTTAGCCAGGGATAATGTCCAGGGCTTCTGCCCAATCTGCCTTCACGAGCTTAATTTAATAACCATTTTGTGTCACATCACTTTTTTTTTTAATTCATACATTCTTCATTTTCAAGCATAATGCGGTCAGTCATGTGCCGCACGGCATCCAAAACTGTAAGCAGCAAAGTTAATCAGTGATTAACTCGGGCTTGTGTGAAGCATACCTCCCCCCCCCCCCCCCCCCTCCCCCGCCCCCCCTGCAGTCTTCAGCCCAATTAACGAGATGAAGGAAAAAATGAAGGTACACCTCAATTATCAACATAACCATCATCACAAGCCCAGAAACTCTCATATGAAGGGTGGTGGGGGTGTGAGGGGGGGGGATCTGTCTGTCTGCCTGAGAAATCCAAAAGCCTAACGACTCAACAAAGTCCCCAGCACATATTTCCTCTCTCTAAAATGTTTATACATTCATATATTCACACTTTCCTATATTTCCATTTTTTCGATTTACCTTTTGTATATTCAAAAACATCATGGCTACCGCCCTGTGATTGGATGATTCCGACGTGATTCCGCACAGCCACACACACACACACACACACAACAAACAGACACGTGACACGCGCACACACACACACACACACACACACACAGCCTGCGTAAAAAGCACTATTAACAGTGACTGGCTGCTCAGTTGTGAGCTGGTCGGGTTGTTTACAGTTGGAACATAAAAGGCTTCTGCTGGGGGAATGGCCACCGGGTGAGGGAGGGGGAGGCGTGTGTGTGTGTGTGTGTGTGTGTGTGGTGTGTGTGTGTGTGTGTGTGTGTGTGTGTGTGTATGTGTGTGTGTGTGTGTGTGTGTGTGTGTGTGTGTGTGTGGTGTGTCTGTGTGTGTGTGTGTGTGTGTGTGTGTGTGTGTGTGTGTGGATGTGGGGGGGGAAGGCGCGGGGTATGTGGGGGGGTCCCCCTTGGACATTTGGCCAAAAAGTGACCCTGGTGTATTCTGGGAATCTGTCACACAGGCACTGCCGGCATCTCAAGGTGTTTGTGCCTGGCGCTGGAGGCCTCCCATATGTGGCAGGATGTTGGGTTCTACCGCTCGGGTCATATGGGTCTTCTTCTGCGCAGATTAGCACGCGTGCTCCTCGTCATGCCGGAGCCGGGCTGCTCCATTCTGTGGGCGGCGCGGGGGGGGGTTTGGACTGCTTTAACTAAATCGGTGGAGGGAAGTTGTCCCTTCCAGGAAATGAAATCCAGTGATGGGAATCGGCAGCAGCGAGTGGTTTCACTTTGACAAGAGCTCCACCTCTGTGGCCCGCCAGGGTCAAGGCGTTCCAAAAAAACAACACGAAACTGACTGCTGGAAACAAAGTCCGAGATGGAGAGCAGTTGAACAGGCTGGACTGCCCGTATGCGTTTTCTCTCTGTAGCGTAGCTGCTACAAGGAAGGCACCCTCTGTAGCTAAGCTGTTCTAAGAGGAAAGCTCTCTCTCTCTAAGGAAGGCCTCTCTCTAAGGAAGGTTCTCTCTGTAGCTTAGTTTTTCTAAGGGAATGTTATTTCTCTAAATCAAGGTTCTCTTTATAGCTTAACTGTTCTAAAGGGAGGTTCTCTCTGTAGCTTTACTGTTCTAAAGGGAGGTTCTCTCTGTAGCTTAGCTGTTCTTAAGGAAGGTGCTCTCTATTGCTTAACTGTTTTAAAGGAAGGTTGTCTATTGTTTAACTGTTCTCAATTAAGGTTCTCTCTCTAAATGAAGGTTCTCTCTCTATAGCTCAGGTGTTTTTAAAGGAAGGCTCTCTCTACAGCTCAACTGTTCTTCAGGAAGGTGCACTCTATTGTGTAACTGTCTAAAGGGAAGATAAATTAAATGGCCTTAGACAGCTTGACACCATCCATTTATTTTCATCCCCCACATATGAAATTGCCATGTCTCTGTTTGGATTTTCCTAAGTCATATTTCTGAATGCCATTCAAGCAAGAGTAAAATGGTGCAATGCAGCAGTCAAGAAATGAACACATTTATGACAGATGAAAAACTGAAATGACATTACATCATGTCCTAAACCATAATTGATTTTAACTAAACGAGGGGAATACCTCACTGTCGCACGACCACTCTGCAGAATAGACTAAAACTACCGACACAAACGGGGGGAAAGGCCTTTTAGGGGCATAGGAAAAATTATATCTGGATCTTACCTCTGAAATTCCCCATGTCTATGGGCCAAAGAGGCTCAGTTTATGCTGGACAAGGTCTTCTTCGAAGTTCTCCAGAGTGTAAAGAACATTACCTCTACAAACCGGCCATGGTTTTGCCGTACGCCGCGGCCTACGAACCGACTTGTCTGGTTCTCCCAGATTACAACGCCGTTTGTCACTTGTCAAGCCATTTGTCAAGACGCCTCAGCCAGCGCCAGCCGCAGTGACTTGTGGGTAAAAAAAAAACAAACAACAACAAAGGGGGTCTCCGGCTCACGGTGAGGCCTTCCGACAGTCTGAAGAGAGCTTCAAAGCCGGCAGAGACGCGGGCCAAGCAGAGGTGCACTCAGGGTCGTCTGGGCAGGCTGTCATTAAGGCCTCGACCCGCGGCGACGGCGCGCCGGGGGGTGGGGGGGGTCAAAGGACCAGAGATGGGCTCGTTCAGGTCTCAACAGACACGAACCGCGCCGTTCGCTATTATGTCTGGGGGGGAGGATGGGGTGGGGGGGGGGGGGGGACGACACACCTGTTCTGTTCTGCCTCAACAATTAAGCGGCGATTACCGCGTCGCGACAATGTGTTTTCCCCACTTTACTCACTCAGAGAAAATGGGTTCCCCTTTTGTGTTCACACCCCTGACAGTAAAAACAAACATGAGAGAGAGAGAGGAGAGAGAGAGAGAGAGAGAGAGAGAGAGAGACGAGAGAGAGAGAGAGAGAGAGAGAGAGAGAGAGAGAGAGAGAGAGAGAGAGAGAGCGTGTGCACTTTAAAAGGGATCTCGGGTTTTTGGCCGCCGTGACTCTTGCGGGGGTGGGGGGGGGTGGGGGGGGGGGGGGCACGTGGTCTGGCCCGGTGACCCCAGACGCCAGCCACTCCTCCTCTAAGCTTCTTAAGCGCACTCTGCAGCCGACGTGACGCGGCCGCCGGCAGAGTGAATGGCTGGCCCCGCGGGGTCGAACCTCGAACCCGCTCACCGTTCGGCTGAACGGAGCCCTGGGAGTCGGACGCCGGGGGGTTTTTCGGGTGCTCAGACAAATCACTCACGAAAAAAAACGTGCAAAAAAGATGGAGGCGCACTAAATCATCAACATGTCCATCACAGCGAGGCCAGAAACTCTCATGTGGAGAGCCCCTCCTTCCCCCCCCCGCCCCCCCCCCATCTGTCTGTCTGCCTGAGGAATCCAACAGCCAAACTTCACGGTAACAAAGTCACGGTGTAATATATTCTCTCCTCTAAATGCTTCCACATTCATGTATTCATATTTTTGAAATATTTACCTTTTGGATATTTAAATAGATCATGGCTGACAACTGGGTGTGTTTTTTGGTTTATTCCAATGTGCTAAGAACACAAGACCCAAGACCCATGTACGCACACACAAGTGCACACACACACACACACACACACACAGAGAGAGAGAGCTGGTGTGTAAAAGCACTATTTACCGTGACTGACAGTTGTGAACTGACCGGGTTGTTTACAGCTGGAACAGAAAAGGCTTCTGCTGGGGGAAGGGCCACCGGGGAGCCGTTTGGCCCACTCCGAGACTAAGAGCCCGGTTTCACACCCACTGCCGCTGAACCGGGCCTCCCCTCGGCCCGCTACCTGTGGCAGACCCTTGTGTTTCATCGCGGGTCACCTCGCTGTGATCCCGGGGTGAAACGACAGGAACCATTTGATGGTTTGGACACAGAGCCCCCCCCTCTATGCCTCCGTCCATCGTGTCTGAAGCGGCCCGCTGGGACCCAGCCTGGGGGTCTCCCATGCTGGGCGGAGACCCCCAGGCTCGCATGCCCTCGTTCCTCCCTGTTCCTGTCTTTGTGCGCAGCGGGTGCTGTGTTCTCTCTGAACAAAACGCACGTGATGTCAGGTTGAAAACTTGACGAGACAGTGCGGGGATGAACCACAGACAGGAGGGGATGAACCACAGACAGGCGGGATGAACCACAGACAGTGCGGGGATGAACCACAGACAGGCGGGGATGAAGCACAGACAGGAGGTGAGAACCACAGACAGGCGGCGATGAACCACAGACAGGCGGGGATGAACCACAGACAGGAGGGGATAAACCACAGACAGGCAGAGAGAGATGAACCACAGACAGGCAGTCCTGTAGGAAGACTCTACCTGCACTCTCCCTCCTTTACTCGGGGGAAATAAACACTCATTATCTCTGGCGAGATCATGGGAGGGTTTAGACGGGGTAACGCGGCTGAACCGGCCAGCTTACACGCTCCACAAACACATAATAGACGGGATCGAACAATGGTGAGCAGATAAATATGTACAGGCTGTTCACACAGGGGCGTCCCAGAGACGCAGTTTAAATGATTACTCTGACGTGTCAGGCTGAGGGAAGTATGAGTGAGTAATGCACTCACTCACTCACTCTCACGCTGCAGCATGTCGCTCCTGGCTAACATGGTGCTCCACAACCACAGGTCAGGCCGCGTTCCTAAACGACTCGCACCTCAAGTGAAATTCACCGTAGGCCGCCGTGGTTTAACCCGACTGATGGACCATTAGTGAGGAGTCACGGAAAGGTTAGCGAACGAGATGAAGTGCACGAGACGAAGTGCAGGAGACGAAGGGAACGAGACGGAGTGCACGAGACAAAGGGAACGAGATGAAAGGGCGTGAGACAGAAATAAGCGAGACCAAGTGAACGAGACAAAGTGAACGAGACCAAGGGAGCGAGACAAAGTGAACGAGACAAAGTGATCGGACCAAGTGAACGAGACAAAGTGAACGAGACCAAGGGAGTGAGACAAGTGAACGAGACAAAGTGAACGAGACAAAGTGAACCAGAACAAGTGAACAAGACAAAGTGAACGAGACAAAGTGAATGAGACCAAGGAAGCGAGACAAAGTGAAACAAGACAAAAGGGAGGGAGACAAAGTGAACGAGACCAAGGGAGTGAGACAAAGTGAACGAGACAAAGTGAACGAGACCAAGGAAGCGAGACAAAGTGAACAACACAAAAGGGAGGAAGACAAAGTGAACGAGACGAAGGGAGGGAGAAAAAGTGAACGAGACCAAGTGAACGAGACAAAGTGAACGAGACAAAGTGAACAAGGACCGAGGAAGCGAGACAAGGTGAACAAACACAAAAGGGAGGGAGACAAAGTGAACGAGACGAAGGGAGTGAGACAAAGTGAAGGAGACCAAGTGAACGAGACAAAGGGAGCGAGACAAAGTGAACGAGACCAAGGACGCGAGACAAAGTGAACAAAACAAAAGGGAGCGAGACAAAGTGAACGAGACAAAGTAAAGGAGACCAAGTGAATGAGACCAAGTGAACAAGGAGGCGTGAGGGAGGGCCTGCGATGAGCGGGAGGCTGCCGGGTCCCCGGGAGAGAAGCCTCGCTTAATCGCATCGTGGAGACGGCATATCAACTCCTCCTAATGAAAATGATATCTACAGCGATGTGCGGCTTCACGCGACGCACACACACACACCGCACAACGCCGTACATCACGCCAAATGAAGCCGCTACAGCAAAGGACAAAAGAACACAGAAAACCTTTATTTATTTTCCTTTGCATGAAAGTAAATAATGCGTAGCTGACTATATGCATACTTTTTTTTTGGGTCAGATGTTTGATGTTTGTCTGGATGGGGATTCACTCCCTCTGTGTAACCGAGACGCCAGTCTAAACCTGGGTTCAGAAGGGCCACCTGGATCCACAAGCTAACTGAGAGGATGGCTTTAGGTGAGATTTAAATGGGTGTGATGCATAAACGCACACCAGGAAATATGGATGTATGATGTAATATAAAAACGCCTACTTTGCCCACTTCCTGGTAAGGAAGGTAGCGCACATACCTGTTGAGGCGTGAACAGATGTATTCCCTCACAGCAATCACAAAAGGCTATTATTAGACCTGTAAATGTTCTTTCAGGTGCCTCTTGACAGCTGAAAATCCCCTGGTCACACACACACACACACACACACACAAAATCATCATCAATCATCACAACAAACTCTAATATAGCCCCATATATGTACGGCCTAAATTCTCAGCTTAGGCTTCTAAAGTCTACAAAGTCTACACTTGTGCACATGAAACTGAAAATAAATGATTCCCTTGAAAAATGGTTCGGCATGGAAAGACTGTACGAGAGCCAAAACAATTAAGTAAGGCATACAGAAGAAGTGTCTCACCGCCTTAGAATACTAGAGCTAAACCATTAACACACACACACACACACACACAGCTGCACTTGAGCTCACACACAGCGTTTACTGGTGGAGGAGTGGAGAGCTACATGTTTACTCTCTGCTGCATGAAGAAGCAGAGGACTCACTGCTACCACCACTTACCCTGTCCCCCATCTCCACAACACTGCCTCTAGAAAGAGAGAGGGAGAGGGACAGTGACAGAGGGACAGACAGAGAGAGAGACTGTGACAGAGGGACAGACAGAGAGAGAGAGACAGACAGAGAGAGACTGTGAGACTGACGGGGAGGAAAGAGACAGACAGAGAGAGACTGTGAGACTGTGACGGGGAGGAAAGAGACAGAGAGAGACAGTGACAGAGAGACAGAAAGAGAGACTGTGATGGGGAGGAAAAGGACAGAGAGAGACAGTGACAGAGAGGACAGACAGAGACAGTGACAGAGAGACAGACAGAGAGAGACTGTGACGGGGAGGAAAGAGACAGAGAGAGACAGTGACACAGGGAGGACAGACGGAGAGAGACAGTGACAGGGAGGACAGATGGAGAGAGACAGTGACAGAGAGACAGACAGAGAGAGAGACAGTGACAGAGAGACAGACAGAGAGTCTCTGTGACAGGGAGGAAAGAGAGAGAGACAGTGACAGAGACAGGCAGAGAGACTGACGGGGAAAGAGACACAGAGAGAGACAGTGACAGGGAGGACAGGTGGAGAGAGAGACAGTGACAGAGAGACGCACCGTGGGCCCCGCCACAGCAGTCCCCCCTGGCCCTCTCCTCTGTTGCCGATGGTGACAAGGGAGGACATAAATGATGACTGTGATTGGATGCAATCATCATGAGCATCATCCTGTCAGCCAGAGCTAGGAGCCCGTGATAAACGCCCGCTGCCCTCTGCGCTACAGCGACACAAAACAAACACACTTTAACTACGAGCTCCCCGCTACAGGCAATGCCGTGTTCATTACAAACAGACAGCCCCGTCATAAGAGAGGGAAGTGGCTCTGCACTTAATACCCTAATTATAGACATGCATCAGTCAGAGGGATATGTCATGCGTCAAGTGTGCTTTCAAATAAATAAAAAGGTCGGCTCACGCCATTTCACTTCGTGCTAATGACTGGGCCGTAACGACCGCGACCTCCGTCATCTTGGACTTCGTTTACATCGGGAAGACGAGGCGAGGCGGCGACCTCGCCGCGGCTTCCCAAATACCAAGAATACCAGCATCACGAAAGGGGACGATATTAAATATGACAGGCTCATCCACACCACAATCAGCTCACCACGGGCAGCATCCTGCCCCTAGCAACACACAGAGAGACGGGCAGAGGGGGAGAGAGACAGAGGCAAGGAGGGAAGGAGGGGGAGAGAGGGAGGGGAGAGAGAGAGAGAGAGAGATAGAGATACAGAGGCAAGGAGGGAAGGAGGGGAGTGAGGGAGGGAGAGAGCGAAAGAGAGAGAGCAAGAGAGAGAGAGAGAGAGAGAGAGAGAGAGAAAGACAGACAGACAAAGAGGGAGAGAGGGGGGGAGGAGGGGGAGGGAGAGAGGGGGAGAGCGAATGGACAAGTCAGCGCCACATTCGTCTGCTGGTGAATTAATGTGGAGAAGCTTCTTAACGTAAACTTTCAGGATAAATCT
>JAXIVH010000624.1:25000-35306 GCA_036785325.1 Urophycis tenuis | reverse complement strand
ACGCACACACACACGCACACGCACACACACACACACACATGCACACACTTACACACACACACACACACACACACACACACACACACACACTTCAATCCCAGTTCTAGTGGGATTTCTTTAAAAGTTTAGAATTGGTTGAATGAACTTCTAAGCGTCCACCACGGTGCCCTCACCTCCCTCCAGAGGCCAGCTGCAGTTGGGGGGTTTTTTGTTTGGGTTGACATTCTCCTCCAGAACTCATTTCAGGACGCGCTTCCGCGTCACGCGCCAGCTCCTGCTGCTGAGTGAACTTGGTTTTGTATTAAAGGTTGTATTTACTTTACTGGTTTTGTGTGAAATGTTGTTGGTTTTTTTTGCTGGTTTTGCATTATATGCCGTATTTATTTTACCGCGCCAACATTTGTTTTTTTTCACGACATACCAACCAACCGTTTGATTAATGGCGCTGTTATTTAGATGATTTATGCCACTTTGTATAAAATAACAATTTCTCACTTACGCCCACAAATCATTCTGTTCACATGTGGGTTCAGTTTCAGAAATAACAAAGGCATGAGGTTTATGAGCAGACTGTGGCCTACGTGCTCCATGACAGGGGTGGATATTAACACGCTACCAAAGAAACACGCAGTCATAGTATTGGCCAACAGGAAGCGAGTTAAGAAGACGATGACGTCATCGCCATTTAACCCTCAGGGATTGTGGGTATCGGAGTTCCAAGCTGAGCTGCTCTTGTGAGAGACCGTTGCCCCTCCACCCCCACCCCCCCCCCCCCCCCCATCATAGTACAAGTGTAGGGTTTGATGCGTTTCATGCCCCAGAGATGGTGTTTTCCTGAGTGGACATTGAGTGTTCAATGAGCAGCGATAATGTAAGTCAGCTGCTGGCGCGACACCACTGGGTTTGTACCGAGCCATCGCTCTCCTCACCCATCTGTTCCCCTCTCCAGAGTTGTCACACCGCTGCTGCAGACTGCTGAAAGGAGCAGTCATAATGTTTTCCCACTCCATGTCCTTGACTTGCACATTCAGCCCTTTTTTTTTGTTTTGATACCCACTTTTTTTCTTTTCCGAGAGATAAAAGACAGAGAGCTCAGTTGTTTGTAACATTTAACCAATGAGGAGAAAACACCAATAACGGATGGCGCTCAAAATGTCAAGTTCTAAGTCATTTAAGCATTTTTGCCGGATATGCAGACGTGTTCTTTTAAAAAGCCAAGCAATATTGTCAGTTTCCTCTGTCCTTCAGACAAAGTCCTGGAAAAGCAATAACTAGAAGACGTGTTCTTTTAAAAGAAGCCAAGCAATATTGTCAGTTTCCTCTGTCCTTCAAACCAACTCCTGGAGATACAATGACTGGAAGACACAGAAACCAAGCCTCGCTTGGTTTCCGTGTCTTCCAGTCATTGTATCTCCAGGAGTTGGTCTAGGAGGACCTGTATCTCCACTGACATTGTATCTCCAGTGTCCTCTAGTCATTGTATCTCCAGTGTCTTCTCGTCATTGTATCTCCAAGAGTTGCTCGTCTGAAGAACAGTATCTGTGACGACCGAGCCGTCAAGAGTCGCTCCGAACAAAACATGACGGACGAACAAAACATCAGCGTGTTGAATCGCCCCCACCCCCCCCCAAGAATGTTTTAGCGCTCCGATGTATTCAGACGGCGATATGTGCAGATATGCACAGTATAGGTGTCACCCAACGCCAGGGCCCTAACCGCTCCAATACTGAGCCTCTGGGAGGAGGTGTGTGTGTGGGGGGGGGGGGGGGCTGCTGTCAGTGTGTTACGCCACACAACACGGCTTCATCTCCTGGACGAGGCTACAAGGGGACTGACTGGCTGACTGACTGGCTGACTGGATGGGGCCCTCAGGGGCCCCTTGGGCCCCGAGTCCCCGGCTGGGCTGTCAATACAGATTACAGCTGGCATAAAGAAGATGGATGTGATGTAGTGACGCCGCCCCCTTCTCCGACGATAGACCCCCGCCTCTGTGTGAGGGCCACTCGGGCGAACCCCATTGATGTTTGAGAAATGATTAAAAAAAAAGTTAATTTAGGCTCGCCGGCCGGGGTTAATACATGATGTGCTTTGAGGGAGAAGATTTATCCTGAAAGTTTACGTTAAGAAGCTTCTCCACATTAATTCACCAGCAGACGAATGTGGCGCTGACTTGTCCATTCGCTCTCCCCCTCTCTCCCTCCCCCTCTCCCCCCCTCTCTCCCTCTTTGTCTGTCTGTCTTTCTCTCTCTCTCTCTCTCTCTCTCTTGCTCTCTCTCTTTCGCTCTCTCCCTCCCTCACTCCCCCTCCTTCCCTCCTTGCCTCTGTATCTCTATCTCTCTCTCTCTCTCTCTCCCCCTCCCTCTCTCCCCCTCCTTCCCTCCTTGCCTCTGTCTCTCTCCCCCCTCTGCCCGTCTCTCTGTGTGTTGCTAGGGGCAGGATGCTGCCGTGGTGAGCTGATTGTGGTGTGGATGAGCCTGTCATATTTAATATCGTCCCCTCTCGTGATGCTGGTATTCTTGGTATTTGGGAAGCCGCGGCGAGGTCGCCGCCTCTCCGCGTCTTCCCGATGTAAACGAAGTCCAAGATGACGGAGGTCGCGGTCGTTATGGCCCAGTCATTAGCACGAAGTGAAATGGCGTGAGCCGACCTTTTTATTTATTTTGAAAGCACACTTGACGCATGACATATCCCTCTGACTGATGCATGTCTATAATTAGGGTATTAAGTGCAGAGCCACTTCCCTCTCTTATGACGGGGCTGTCTGTTTGTAATGAACACGGCATTGCCTGTAGCAGGGAGCTCGTAGTTAAAGTGTGTTTGTTTTGTGTCGCTGTAGCGCAGAGGGCAGCGGGCGTTTATCACGGGCTCCTAGCTCTGGCTGACAGGATGATGCTCATGATGATTTTGCATCCAATCACAGTCATCATTTATGTCCTCCCTTGTCACCATCGGCAACAGAGGAGAGGCCAGGGGGGACTGCTGTGGCGGGCCCACGGTGCGTCTCTCTGTCACTGTCTCTCTCTCATCTGTCCTCCCTGTCACTGTCTCTCTCTCTGTCTCTTTCCCCCGTCAGTCTCTCTGCCTGTCTCTGTCACTGTCTCTCTCTCTCTTCCTCCCTGTCACAGAGACTCTCTGTCTGTCTCTCTGTCACTGTCTCTCTCTCTGTCTGTCTCTCTGTCACTGTCTCTCTCCATCTGTCCTCCCTGTCACTGTCTCTCTCCGTCTGTCCTCCCTGTCACTGTCTCTCTCTGTCTCTTTCCTCCCCGTCACAGTCTCTCTCTGTCTGTCTCTCTGTCACTGTCTCTGTCTGTCCTCTCTGTCACTGTCTCTCTCTGTCCTTTTCCTCCCCATCACAGTCTCTCTTTCTGTCTCTCTGTCACTGTCTCTCTCTGTCTCTTTCCTCCCCGTCACAGTCTCACAGTCTCTCTCTGTCTGTCTCTTTCCTCCCCATCAGTCTCAACAGTCTCTCTCTGTCTGTCTCTCTCTCTCTGTCTGTCCCTCTGTCACAGTCTCTCTCTCTGTCTGTCCCTCTGTCACTGTCCCTCTCCCCTCTCTCTCTCTCTAGAGGCAGTGTTGTGGAGATGGGGGGACAGGGTAAGTGGTGGTAGCAGTGAGTCCTCTGCTTCTTCATGGCAGCAGAGAGTAAACATGTAGCTCTCCACTCCTCCACCAGTAAGACGCTGGTGTGTGAGCTCAAGTGCAGCTGTGTGTGTGTGTGTGTGTGTGTGTGGTGTGTGTGTGTGTGTGTTAATGGTTTAGCTCTAGTATTCTAAGGCGGTGAGACACTTCTTCTGTATGCCTTACTTAATTGTTTTGGCTCTCGTACAGTCTTTCCATGCCGAACCATTTTTCAAGGGAATCATTTATTTTCAGTTTCATGTGCACAAGTGTAGACTTTGTAGACTTTAGAAGCCTAAGCTGAGAATTTAGGCCGTACATATATGGGCTATATTAGAGTTTGTTGTGATGATTGATGATGATTTTGTGTGTGTGTGACCAGGGGATTTTCAGCTGTCAAGAGGCACCTGAAAGAACATTTACAGGTCTAATAATAGCCTTTTGTGATTTGCTGTGAGGGAATACATGTGTTCACAGCCTCAACAGGTATTGTGCGCTACCTTCCTTACCAGGAAGTGGGCAAAGTAGGCGTTTTTATATTACATCATACATCCATATTTCCTGGTGTGCGTTTATGCATCGCACCCATTTAAATCTCACCTAAAGCCATCCTCTCAGTTAGCTTGTGGATCCAGGTGGCCCTTCTGAACCCAGGTTTAGACTGACGTCTCGGTTACACAGAGGAGTGAATCCCCATCCAGACAAACATCAAACATCTGACCAAAAAAAAAAGTATGCATATAGTCAGCTACGCATTATTTACTTTCATGCAAAGGAAAATAAATAAAGGGTTTTCTGTGTTCTTTTGTCCTTTGCTGTAGCGGCTCCATTTGGCGTGATGTACGGCATTGTGCGGTGTGTGTGTGTGCGTCGCGTGAAGCCGCACATCGCTGTAGATATCATTTTCATTAGGAGGAGTTGATATGCCGTCTCCACGATGCGATTAAGCGAGGCTTCTCTCCCGGGGACCCGGCAGCCTCTCGCTCATCGCAGGCCCTCCCTCGCGCCTCCTCGTTCACTTGGTCTCATTCACTTGGTCTCATTCACTTGGTCTCCTTTACTTTGTCTCGTTCACTTTGTCTCGCTCCCTTTTGTTTTGTTCACTTTGTCTCGCTTCCTTGGTCTCGTTCACTTTGTCTCGCTCTCTTCGTCTCGTTCACTTGGTCTCCTTCACTTTGTCTCACTCCCTTCGTCTCGTTCACTTTGTCTCCCTCCCTTTTGTGTTGTTCACCTTGTCTCGCTTCCTCGGTCTTGTTCACTTTGTCTCGTTCACTTGGTCTCGTTCACTTGGTCTCGTTCACTTTGTCTCGCTCCCTTCGTCTCGTTCACTTTGTCTCCCTCCCTTTTGTGTTGTTCACTTTGTCTTGCTTCCTTGGTCTCGTTCACTTGGTCTCGTTCACTTTGTCTCGTTAACTTTGTCTCGCTCCCTTGGTCTTGATCACTTTGTCTCGCTTCCTTGGTCTCATTCAATTTGTCTCGTTCACTTTGTCTTGTTCACTTGTTCTGGTTCACTTTGTCTCGTTCACTTTGTCTCACGTCCCTTGGTCTCGTTCACCTTTGTCTCGTTCACTTGGTCTCGATCACTTTGTCTCGTTCACTTTGTCTCGCTCCCTTGGTCTCGTTCACTTTTGTCTCGTTCACTTGGTCTCGCTTCTTTCTGTCTCACGCCCTTTCATCTCGTTCCCTTTGTCTCGTGCACTCCGTCTCGTTCCCTTCGTCTCCTGCACTTTGTCTCGTGCACTTCATCTCGTTCGCTAACCTTTCCGTGACTCCTCACTAATGGTCCGTCAGTCGGGTTAAACCACGGCGGCCTACGGTGAATTTCACTTGAGGTGCCGAGTCGTTTAGGAACGCGGCCTGACCTGTGGTTGAGGAGCGCCATGTTAGCCAGGAGCGACATGCTGCAGCGTGAGAGTGAGTGAGTGAGTGCATTACTCACTCATACTTCCCTCAGCCTGACACGTCAGAGTAATCATTTAAACTGCGTCTCTGGGACGCCCCTGTGTGAACAGCCTGTACATATTTGATCTGCTCACCATTGTTCGATCCTGTCTATTATGTGTTTGTGGAGCGTGTAAGCTGGCCGGTTCAGCCGCGTTAACCCCGTCTAAACCCTCCCATGATCTCGCCAGAGATAATGAGTGTTTATTTCCCCCGAGGTAAAGGAAGGGAGAGTGCAGGTAGAGTCTTCCTACAGGACTGGCCTGTCTGCGGTTCATCCCCGCACTGTCTGTGGTTCATCCCCCGCCTGTCTGGGGTTCATCCCCGCACTGTCTGTGGTTCATCCCCGCCTGTCTGGGGTTCATCTCTCTCTGCCTGTCTGTGGTTCATCCCCTCCTGTCTGTGGTTCATCCCCTCCTGTCTGTGGTTCATCCCCGCCTGTCTGTGGCTCATCCCCGCCTGTCTGTGGTTCATCTCCGCCTGTCTGTGGTTCATCATCACCGCCTGTCTGTGGTTCATCACCGCCTGTCTGTGGTTCATCCCCGCACTGTCTCGTCAAGTTTTCAACCTGACATCATGTGCGTTTTGTTCAGAGAGAACACAGCACCCGCTGCGCACAAAGACAGGAACAGGGAGGAACGAGGGCATGCGAGCCTGGGGGTCTCCGCCAGCATGGGAGACCCCCCAGGCTGGGTCCCAGCGGGCCGCTTCAGACCCGATGGAAGGAGGCATAGAGGGGGGGGGCTCTGTGTCCAAACCATCAAATGGTTCCTGTCTTTTCATCCCGGGATCACAGCGAGGTGACCCGCGATGAAACACAAGGGTCTGCCACAGGGAGCGGGCCGAGGGGAGGCCCGGTTCAGCGGCAGTGGTGTGAAACCCGGCTCTTAGTGTCGGAGTGGGCCAAACGGCTCCCCGGTGGCCCTTCCCCCCAGCAGAAGCCTTTTCTGTTCCAGCTGTAAACAACCCGGTCAGTTCACAACTGTCAGTCACGGTAAATAGTGCTTTTACACACCAGCTCTCTCTGTGTGTGTGTGTGTGTGTGTGTGTGTGTGTGTGTGCACTTGCGTGTGCGTACATGGGTCTTGGGTCTTGTGTTCTTAGCACATTGGAATAAACCAAAAAACACACCCGGTTGTCAGCCATGATCTATTTAAATATCCAAAAGGTAAATATTTCAAAAATATGAATACATGAATGTGTAAGCATTTTAGAGGAGAGAATATATTACACTGTGACTTTGTTACCGTGAAGTTTGGCTGTTGTATTCCTCAGGCAGACAGACAGATGGGGGGGGGGGGGGGGGGGGGGGGGGGGGGGGAAAGGAGGGGCTCTCCACATGAGAGTTTCTGGCCTCGCGATGGACATGTTGATGATTGAGTGCGCCTCCATCTTTTTTGCACGGTTTTTTCGTGAGTGATTTGTCTGAGCACACCGAAAACCCCCCCGGCGTCCGACTCCCAGGGCTCCGTTCAGCCGAACGGTGAGCGGGTTCGAGGTTCTCGACCCCGCGGGCCAGCCCTGCACTCTGCCGGCAGCGCGGCCGGCCGGCCCTGCAGAGTGCGCTTAAGAAGCTTAGAGGAGGAGTGCTGGCGTCTGGGGTCACCGGGCCAGACCACGTGCCCCCCCCCCGACCGCCCAAGAGTCACGGCGGGCCAAAAACCCGAGATCCCTTTTAAGTGCACACGCTCTCTCCTCTCTTCTCTCTCTCTCTCTCTCTCTCTCTCTCTCTCTCTCTCTCTCTCCTCTCTCTCTCTCTCTCTCTCTCTCTCTCTCTCTCTCTCTCTCTCTCTCTCTCTCTCTTTCTCTCTCTCTCTCTCTCTCATGTTTGTTTTTACTGTCGGGGTGTGAACACAAAAGGGGAACCCATTTTCTCTGAGTGAGTAAAGTGGGGAAAACACATTGTCGCGACGCGGTAATCGCCGCTAAATGGTTGAGGCAGAACAGAACAGGTGTGTTCCCCCACCCCACCCCTCCCCCCCAGACATAATAGCAAACGGCGCGGTTCGTGTCTGTTGAGACCCTGAACGAGCCCATCTCTGGTCCTTTGACCCCCCCCCCCCCCCGCGCGCCGTCGCCGCGGGTCGAGGCCTTAATGACAGCCTGCCCAGACGACCCTGAGTGCACCTCTGCTTGGCCCGCGTTTCCGCCGGCTTTGAAGCTCTCTTCAGACTGTCGGAAGGCCTCACCGTGAGCCGGAGACCCCCTTTGTTGTTGTTGTTGTTTTTTTTACCCACAAGTCACTGCGGCTGGCGCTGGCTGAGGCGTCTTGACAAATGGCTTGACAAGTGACAAACGGCGTTGTAATCTGGGAGAACCAGACAAGTCGGTTCGTAGGCCGCAGCGTACGGCAAAACCATGGCCGGTTTGTAGAGGTAATGTTCTTTACACTCTGGAGAACTTCGAAGAAGACCCTGTCCAGCATAAACTGAGCCTCTTTGGCCCATAGAACATGGGGAATTTCAGAGGTAAGATCCAGATATAATTTTTCCTATGCCCCTAAAAGGCCTTTCCCCCCGTTTGTGTCGGTAGTTTTAGTCTATTCTGCAGAGTGGTCGTGCGACAGTGAGATATTCCCCTCGTTTAGTTAAAATCAATTATGGTTTAGGACATGATGTAATGTCATTTCAGTTTTTCATCTGTCATAAATGTGTTCATTTCTTGACTGCTGCATTGCACCATTTTACTCTGCTTGAATGGCATTCAGAAATATGACTTAGGAAAATCCAAACAGAGACATGGCAATTTCATATGTGGGGGATGAAAATAAATGGATGGTGTCAAGCTGTCTAAGGCCATTTAATTTATCTTCCCTTTAGAACAGTTACACAATAGAGTGCACCTTCCTGAAGAACAGTTGAGCTGTAGAGTGAGCCTTCCTTTAAAAACACCTGAGCTATAGAGAGAGAACCTTCATTTAGAGAGAGAACCTTAATTGAGAACAGTTAAACAATAGACAACCTTCCTTTAAGAACAGTTAAGCAATAGAGAGCACCTTCCTTAAGAACAGCTAAGCTACAGAGAGAACCTCCCTTTAGAACAGTTAAGCTACAGAGACAACCTCCCTTTAGAACAGTTAAGCTATAAAGAGAACCTTGATTTAGAGAAATAACATTCCCTTAGAAAAACTAAGCTACAGAGAGAACCTTCCTTAGAGAGAGGCCTTCCTTAGAGAGAGAGAGCTTTCCTCTTAGAACAGCTTAGCTACAGAGGGTGCCTTCCTTGTAGCAGCTACGCTACAGAGAGAAAACGCATACGGGCAGTCCAGCCTGTTCAACTGCTCTCCATCTCGGACTTTGTTTCCAGCAGTCAGTTTCGTGTTGTTTTTTTGTGGAACGCCTTGACCCTCGCAGGCCACAGAGGTGGAGCTCTTGTCAAAGTGAAACCACTCGCTGCTGCCGATTCCCATCACTGGATTTCATTTCCTGGAAGGGACAACTTCCCTCCACCGATTTAGTTAAAGCAGTCCAAACCCCCCCCCCGCGCCGCCCACAGAATGGAGCAGCCCGGCTCCGGCATGACGAGGAGCATGCGTGCTAATCTGCGCAGAAGAAGACCCATATGACCCGAGCAGTAGAACCCAACATCCTGCCACATATGGGAGGCCCCCAGCGCCAGGCACAAGCACCTTGAGATGCCGGCGGTGCCTGTGTGACAGATTCCCAGAATACACCAGGGTCACTTTTTGGCCAAATGTCCAAGGGGGACCCCACACATACCCCGCGCCTTCCCCCCCCCCACATCCACACACACACACACACACACACACACACACACAGACACACACACACACACATACACACACACACACACACACACACACACACACACACACATACACACACACACACACACACACACACACACACACACACACACACACACACACACACACACACACACACACACACGCCTCCCCCTCCCTCACCCGGTGGCCATTCCCCCAGCAGAAGCCTTTTATGTTCCAACTGTAAACAACCCGACCAGCTCACAACTGAGCAGCCAGTCACTGTTAATAGTGTTTTTTACGCAGGCTCTGTGTGTGTGTGTGTGTGTGTGTGTGTGTGTGTGTGTGTGTGTGTGTGTGTGTGCGCGTGCGTGCGCATTTGTGTATGTGTGTCACGTGTCTGTTTGTGTGTGTGTGTGCGTGTGCGGAATCACGTCGGAATCATCCAATCACAGGGCGGTAGCCATGATCTTTTTGAATATACAAAAGGTAAATCGAAAAAATGGAAATATAGGAAAGTGTGAATATATGAATGTATAAACATTTTAGGGAGAGGAAATATTGTGCTGGGACTTTGTTGAGTCGTTAGGCTTTTGGATTTCTCAGGCAGACAGACAGATCCCCCCCCCCCCCCCCTCACACCCCCACCACCCTTCATATGAGAGTTTCTGGGCTTGTGATGATGGTTATGTTGATAATTGAGTGTACCTTCATTTTTTCCTTCATCTCGTTAATTGGGCTGAAGACTGCAGGGGGGCGGGGGAGGGGGGGGGGGGGGGAGGTATGCTTCACACAAGCCCGAGTTAATCACTGATTAACTTTGCTGCTTACAGTTTTGGATGCCGTGCGGCACATGACTGACCGCATTATGCTTGAAAATGAAGAATGTATGAATTAAAAAAAAAAGTGATTTGACACAAAATGGTTATTAAATTAAGCTCGTGAAGGCAGATTGGGCAGAAGCCCTGGACATTATCCCTGGCTAAAACACACAACCCTTCTGAGGCTGTCAAATCTTCA
>JAXIVH010000624.1:7500-20000 GCA_036785325.1 Urophycis tenuis | reverse complement strand
CGGCGTTTAAAACCGTTCGGGAAGGTCGAGAGAGAGAGCGAGGCTAGCGGGTTTATGGGGCGGTCAAAGGGCTGGGCTCGTGAGAATGTTGTAGTTTTTTTTTTTCTCTCTCTCTCCCCCCCACTTCACAGTCTCGTGTGTGTGGCGCAAGACACCGTGCTCTGGGTGTCAACACTCCAACACCGGTGGTCGGGTCTAAATCTGGGAAGCCGGGGGTAGGGGGTGGGGGGGGTGGGGGTTGCGGGAGTGTGGCGAGTCCCGTGTCCGTTCTCCGGGGACCGTCTCTTCAGCGCTCCGGTGTCTCCAGCCTGCACCCTGAGAGCACCGCTGCTGGAGAGAGCCCTTCTGTGGCGCCCATGTCCTGCGCTCTCTCTCTCTCTCTCGCCTGCTTTTCATTCTTCCGTGCTTTTGTTTCAAACAAGGGAGGGGAGGAAGGCAATGTTTATGTCTTCCTCTCGGTGTTTGCCCCCCCGGCCGTCAGCGATGCCCAAAGAAGGACTCGTTCGCTGGGTTCTGTGTTCCATCTCCACGCTCGGAGACGCCACTCCAGAATGGTAGGATTCCTCGCCTCGCCGTGAGAGCAGCCCCGGTCTTTAGTCCCCCCCCCCCCCCCTCTGTGAATGTGCAGGTTTGGCTCTGTAGTGCTGTGAGTCTGGGCGTTTTCCTGTTTTCCCCGAGTCCCTGGCGTTTCCTCTCGTGGCACTTTGGTGTTGTTGTCAAACCATCTGGATGGCACGTCCACTCGATGGCTCTGTGCACGAACACTTCAGGCACTTTCCCATCACTAGTTTTCCTTCGTAGCGTTTTGTCCTTTGGGGCGGTGTTTGTATTTTTTCCTCAACTGTGCTCGAGCTTTTTTTTTTTTTTCTGTAATGAGGTACGGAAATTATCTTTTTACAAACTCTCTCTACCCTCTACGTTATTTATTATCTCGTTATATTTTAATTGCACCGAAGGGGAGGTGTGTTGTTCGCTAATCTGCGGCGCCACTTTCCCCGTCTCTTCCACCGGAGGTGTCATCGAACCAGCGGGAGGCGGGGGAAACTGTCATGGCCGCCGCTTTTATCTCGCGCCGCGCACACTCAGCAGTTTACGAAGCCCCTCGCTAGCTGCCTGTGAACGCCACCGCACTTCTCTCCTACCGCCGTCCAGGGGTGTCGGTGTAGGAGCAGATGGGGGAGACGCTAAGGGGGGGAGACACAAAGGTGGGAGGGGGGGGGGGAGGGACTCCGGCTCCCACACCGGAAGCCTCCAGTGTCTTGAGTTCAACGTTGGACGGCTTCGAATGAAAGCGTGTCACACAAAGGAGTCTGCTCAGTGATCGAACGGCCAGCAGTTAACTCACGCGCATACGCCTGGACGAGGACGCCTTTGTGAAAGGCCTTGGTGTGGAGATGTGCCCTGCGAGGAAATGGATCTGTCTTTTTTCGTTTAACGCGGTTTGCGTTATCGCAGCCAACGCGGGATGGGAGATGGAAACTGAAGCGAATGGCAGAAGCGATATTATTTGTTTTCCCCTGCTTTGTTTCTGTTCTGGTTCTGTGTTTCTCTCCCTCCTGCTTCTTCAGCTGGGAAATGAAGACACCGAGTGTGCGTGGTTTTGAAAACAGACGCTTGCTCTGTAAACTCTGATCTGAACTCTTAGATCTTGTGGAGACTGTCTAGAGGTGTAGTCAGATGACCGGGAGTGGTGGGCGTGTCTGTGTGTGTGTGTGTATGTGCTCCCTCGTTTCTGTGTGTGTGTCTTTCTAGTTATTGGTCTGTTTTTATTTTCCCTGAGCGTTTGTGTTCCTCTGATTGGATCACTTCCTCTGGTGCCTGCCGTGACCTCGTGCAGCCCGGCCTGCTCGGGGAATAACAGCTCTGCTCCATTAGAGTCAACAACAGCTGCCAGTCGCTCCCAATGCTCTTCAACAGGACGCTTTTATTTTGAAGCCTCGGTTTGTTTTGTTTTGTTTTTGCTGAACTTTTATTTGAAAAGGCCCATAACAAAGGAGTAAGCAGGAGTATGGGGCTGGGGGGGGGGGGGGGGCGTCCTTGTCCCACACAAACACACAAACACACACACACACACACCGCTGTGGTGGACGGCCTGCAGTTGTTTCGTTCTGACCCTTCTTTCGGGCTGCTTGCAGTGCCATGGTAACCACGATGTCCCCTCGGTAATTTACAGCATATTTGGACTGACTTGGCAGCTCCACTGTCTGGGTTCCCTCACAGCCATCGCCGACGGCAACTGACACATGGACAGAGAGGGACAGAGCGAGAGAGAGAGCGAGAGACAGAGAGCGAGAGAGAGAGCGTGTGAGATAGCGAGAGACAGAGAGAGTGAGAGAGAGACCTTGGAGATGGAGGGAAAACATTGATGAAGACGTGAGAGAGATTCTTTACAGATCTTGCATCAATCACTCAGCCCCCCCCCCCCCCCACCGCCGCCACCGTCCGTCCTCAGAGAGAGCGAAGGTCCTGCTAGATGTGTCCGCCTCCTAATGTACACACACACACACCCCTCCACACCAGCCCCTTCCATCCCCTCCTCTATTTTTAGCTTTGTTAGCGCAGTGGCTATGCTAGCGCGAGCCTAGCGGGCTCCAGGGACCGCCGGCGGAGCAGGGAGGCACCTTGGCTGGCTGGCTGGCTGGCGGGTACCTTCTCCCCGCGCCCTGGCCTCGCCGCGGGCTAACAACGCGGCCGGCCGCGCGTGGCACCGCGGCGCCGCCGCGACGCAGACACGTGAACAAAGTCGACGTTTCCTCTACGGCAAAAGCGGGCGCTCGTCAGAGGAAAGCGCTTCGGTTGTCGTCCGCCCGGCAGGAGGAGGAGGGGGGGGTGGGGGGGCGCACGGCGAACCCACGTCCGCGCTCGCCCCCACGCGGGAAACACCGGAGAGAGAGAGAGAGAGAGAGAGAGAGAGGCGAGTCCTTGAGCGACGTTTGATCTCGGCGATTTAACACGCTCTGCGGCGTGGACACGAAGGCACACGCACACACACACACACGCTGGACCCAAGTGAAAGGAAAGGAATGGAGGAAAGGAATGGCGGAAGTGGAAGAGCTGCGGGCCCGGGGCCTTCCTGAGGGCGTCGCGGAACTTCTGATCCGCCTGGCGCTTTATGTCCAAGTTACTCTGCTGGGCTACGGACATGAAGGCGTTTCGATCACCGGGGGGAGAACATGTGTTTCTAACACTACATTGGATGCGGACACTATCCAATTAAGTGGTCGTTTGTTCTGTAATTTATTCACGTAAATTCAATTTACTGTCTTGTTTATTATTCGACTGAACATCGAGCCGAACAGATCGTTTCTTATGAGTCCAATCGGCATGAGGATAAATCCCGTGACTGTGTGTTTGTGTGTTTGTTTGTGTGTGTGTGTGTGTCATGAGTTGGTTCTCAGTTGGTTCTCAGTTGGTTCTGTGCCATCCTTACAGTCGGGGGAGAGGAGGAGGAGAAGAAGAAGGAGAGAGGGAGAGAGAGAGAGAGAGAGAACACAGAACTGCTGTGTGTTATTTGTGTTTGGTTTGGCCATATCCCAACCTTGCTTTGAATTCTTCGAACTTCTGCAGCTGATGAGCAGCTTCTGAAATGAGACCCCTTCTCCTCTTGAGCTGGTCAAGCAGGTCCCCCTCTGTGGTATTTAAATGAGGCCAAGGTCATTGTTCCCCACCCCCCCCCCCCCCCCCCCTTGCTTGACTCCATGCAGTGGACAGCATCGCAGCATAGAGTCGTGGTGAAGTTATTGAGGCTGTTTGGCTGTTTCTTATTGCTTCATAATAACCACAGCATCGCCACATGGGGAAGGACTCAAAATACAATGGAGCAGTGATCATTTCAATGCTCCGCATGGTCTCTCCCCTGCCTCCGACCTCCTCCTTCCCCCCCTCCCCCCGCTGCAGTGACACAGACAAGGAGCAATCTGGAGGCATAAGTATTTTGCCCTCCATGAGAGAGGGGGAGAGAGAGAGAGAGAGAGAGAGAGAGGGAGAGAGGGAGAGAGAGGGAGAGAGAGGGAGAGAGAGAGAGAGAGAGAGAGAGAGAGAGAGAGAGAGAGAGAGAGAGAGAGAGAGAGAGAGAGACCTTGGTAGATGGAGGGAAAAACGTTGATGCAGACGAGGGCCAGAAGTGGAGAGGACAGGACAAAGTGAAAACGCACGATGCTCAGAGAGCGTTGACATGGCATGGCCAGGAAACCTTTAGGGAGGGAGAGATGATCTTCCTCTATCTAACGTGATGGTGTGTCAGAAGGACCCCCCCCTACCCGCCCCCCTCCCACATGGCCTGTTACACCTCAGCAGCCCCGCTGTGGCAATCATCATCACCGTCTGCATCCTATCAGCATCATCATCGCCACCGTCCTGATCAGCATCTCGTCGGCCTGTCTTTTGCCGGTCTACTGAGCGGAAGACGCTCATGGAGAATCAGGACCAAATCTGAAAGAAGTAGTAGTTACTTGGGTTGGGAGGCCAGCTGCTCAAACTGGGAAGTTCGTTAATCAGCCTGGGCTGATTATAGCGCAGGTGAGACGGCTCTAAGAGACACAGACTCTGTGCCGACACAAACACACAGAGACGCACACGGGCAGAGTCACAACACAGACACACACACACACACAGACGGAGACACATCCAGGACCAGGAGCACAGTGGCTGTGGGTGGCATTAGTGGTGTAATTGCGTTATTTCGGCGTGTTTTCTCTCCGTGTCTCGCCGCCCAGGAGACAGAGATTGCCTGTGTGGCTGGCTTGCTTCTGTGACTCATTGTGTTGTGCAGGGGTGTGTCCAACCTCAGTCACCTTCCCTCTGACGTTCACATGGAGATGCTGGACAGACCGGGGACAGGCTAGAGGACAGACCACCAGACGGACCACAGACGGACCAGCTCAAATGAAACAAAAGGAAAACCAAAGGCTTACATTTGTTTTCGGGGTTTTTTTAAGCATATTGCAATAGTAACAAACCAAATATGTATTTTTTTTTTCTTTCTTTCTTTGACGCGGTCTTCCCCCCCCCGGGAGAAAACCTCTTGGGATTTGGTAGTTTGCATAAACCACACATGCTGCACACGCACAACATTTTCTGCTGATCTCGGCCCGTTTGGTGGAGTCACAATTACCTGTTACCTTCTGAAGTGATCTTCACCGTCATTCATGTGCCGTTTGATGCAGTCAGCGGAAAACTACAATACATGGGTTTTAAAAAAAAATGTTTTTACTGTGACAAGAAGTAAAGTTGTTGAAAACATGTTCCAGCAGTTTATCTGTAGACGGTAGAAGTCATTTTGTTCGTACAATGTGACAAAATGTTTAAGTAGGCGTTCGACCCGAGCTGAGCAAAATTGTTAGCTTGTGACCCCAGCGTTTGTTTTTTAACCTCCATTGTGTCTGTAAATAATTGCCTTTTTGTGAAGGATTTAACGGTGTCTGTATCTGTTTCACTCGGCGCACTCCGTGCAGCATGACTACTTACTAATAACCCCGAATCAAAGTCATTTGTAACTTTAAGTTCAAGCCGACAGAAAGCGTGTCTCCGAGTGTTCTCCCTATCTGCGGTCGTCTCCCACGTGTCTTGTGGGCTGTTGATTGGATTGCGCTGCCTGTTTTGCTGAATCGGCCAGAACCAAAATAAAAACCCATCTTTGACTCCACGGAGTATAGTTTATCAGCCGTACCAGAGCCACATCGAACTGACTACACAAAATGCATTTCATCACGCAAAGACTAAAAGCTGACTCCGGGGAAAAGGAGAAATGTTGGTCAGGGAGGGTGAAGACTACGGTGAAATCTTTCCCCTTCCGTGGTTCTCCCGGCTCAGGCCCTCAGTGATAGAGGTCATAGTTCAGAGGGGAACACGTCGGCTACAATGTGATGTTGTCATTTTGTTATTGACGGAAATGTTCTTGCGCTGGGCGCAGAAATGTGATTCCCAAGCGTTCTTTGTGAAGTACCTCAGGTAGTACGTGATGAAATACATCATGTACTACCCGATGTTCTTCATGCAGTACATTACGAAGTACATAATAGGCACATAACATTACCAAAAGCACACGGCCATACAGTGCAGCAGAATGTGATGATGATGTGTGATCTTCGGCTCCGTTCTGGGATAACATCCTCGCCCCCCCCTCCTCTTCCTCACTGTCGTCCCACGTCCTTTCATCCATTTAGTGTCATTGTTGTCTTCCTCAAGCCCGTCTGTCACGCGTGAATCACTGGCTGCCACTCCGATGACAGCTCTTTTAATGGTGTTTTAATGACGGCAAAATCATTTCCACAACCCCCCCCCCCCCGCTGAAAATAGCATCATTCATGTCGTTGCTGGGACGCTCTTCATCATCACAGACCACCTGTCACTCCAGAGTCGGCTGGCTGCCACATGGTCTTAACTTAACGCAGTCCGAATGCCGATCCATGAGGATTGCATTGGCTATGAAAGCATTACAACCCACACCCATCTTTGCACACGGGCTCCACACAGTTCTTGTGGTCTCTAATGAGGTTTATAAACTGCCTACGTTTGGCCAGATAGGGCCCCCCGATAACGATTAAAGTTCCTGAAAGTTTCCTTGGTGTTCTATGTATTTTTATACGTGCGTGATTGGTTCGCTTCTAAGGCTGTGAGCAAAACAAAGGCTTTGGTGCCATTAGTAAGTCCCCAGCTTCAGATGTGTGTGTCAACCCCTGTCAAATGGCCAAGCAAACATAGTCTCTTTCTCTTCCTTGTGTGCAGCCCCTGTAAAACATAATTAACCCTGATCGTGCTATTCACATCTTCACATTTTAAAGGGAGCCCCACTGTGTTGATTCATCTAAACCTGTTATCTATTTTGTTTTGTGGTACAGTAATATGAATATTAAAACCCTATCTCTTATGCAGGATTAACTCGTGTTAGCCTGATTTCTTGTTCTTCGCTTGTGTGTGTGTGTGTGTGTGTGTGTGTGTGTGTGTGCTTGTGCGTGCCTGGGTGTCTGCGTGCGTGCACGCGTGTGTCTTTGTGTGTGTGTGTGTGTGTGTGTGCTTGCGTGCCGGCCTGCGTGCGTGCGTGTGCACAGAAACCACATGGATGTCGATGTGGCTCTAATCTTTTTCCAACGGAGTGAGGTTTTATAAAGTAATTTCAGCAAGGCTGGAAGCTCCTTTCAATAAAGGCGTGTAAATCCACATTAGAAATCTGCAGCAACCCCGCGCCGAAACCGATTTCCCATTGTCAACCCGCTTTCCCATTATCTGAGCGGGAATAATATTTCACATTCTATGTACAACCGCTTGTCAGCGTGTCAGCTCGTGTAAAGCTCTATTTCGGAGCCGCGCCTCCGAAGACATTTCTCCACCTTCCTCCGTTCACGGCGCTGCCCAGCTCCTCCCTTAGCATGACGCTAATACATATCAACACACAGTACTGCCTCCCATCAGCTGTCCGTCATCTTTATGAGCCTTCACCCCACCCGCCCGCCCACTCCGCCGCCGCCGCCACCGTCGGCTCACCGTCAGCAGACCACAGCATCAGCACTTCGGCAGGGCGACTGTGTGGCCGTGTCCCCCCCCCTATACTGCACCTGGACCGGAATCCTCCGCGGTCCGGTCTCGTTGTCCCTGCCCTGGTTCTCTGTCTCTCCCTGGTTCTCTGTCTCTTCCTGGTTCTTTGTCCCTGCCTGGTTCTCTGCCTCTCTCTGGTTCTCTCCCTGGTTCTCTGTCTCCCCCTGTCTCTCTGGTTCTCTCCCTGGTTCTCTGTCTCTCCCTGGTTCTCTGCCTCTCTCTGTCTCTCCCTGGTTCTCTGTCTCTCCCTGGTTCTTTGTCCCTCCCCGGTTCTCTCTCTAGTTCTTTGTCCCTCCCTGGTTCTCTGCCTCTCTCTGTCTCTCTGGTTCTCTCCCTGGTTCTCTTCCTCGCTCTGCCTCTTTCTGGTTCTCTGTCTCTCCCTGGTTCTTTGTCCCTCCCTCGTTCTCTGCCTCTCTCTGGTTCTCTCCTTGGTTCCCTTCCTCTCTCTGTCTCTCCCTGGCTCTCTCCCTGGTTCTCTCCCTTTTTCTCTCCCTGGTTCTCTGCCTCTCTCTGTCTCTCCCTGGTTCTCTGCCTCTCCGTCTCCGCCTGGCCCCCCCTGCCCAGAGAGACAGCTCTGGGCCGGGCTGCCTCCCGTGGCCCTGCTGCTGCTGGTGGACCTCCGTTAACCTCCGCTGTCCTTGTTCCCACGCTCTCTGGGCTCCGCCACCCCGCCGCACTGCAGAGCTGTCAGGCATCATCGCCACTTAATGAACAAACATATTTCCAGTAGAAACACGTCCCGCCAGAGGAGCAGGGCAGGGGGGAAGCCATCTGCACGGTTCTCTGCTCGCGAGGAAGCTGAATATGTCTGAGAATCCCTAATGAAGGTTGAGAGTGTGGATCCACACCAGCTCAAGCCTTAACAAGGACCAGTGTGTGTGTGCCTGTGTGTGTGTGTGTGTGTGTGGTGTTGTGTGTGCGTGTGCATGAGTGTGTGTGTGCGTGGGGGGGGGGGGGGTTTACCCCACGACGTGTTCTGTAGAGGGGAGGTAATGACAAGGAAAGTTCCAGATAGGGTCTCCAGCCTTAATTGATGTCGGGGTTGAGCGTGAGGCTCCGGGTGTGAGGAGATGCTGTGGGAGAGCATCACCTCCACAGCACAGTCTCCTCCAGTTACTGCAGAGGAAGGAAACGCACACGCCACCTACGTGGATCTGTGCAACGACTTTAATTTTATAAGTGGGTTGGGTTTATTTCCACGTTTGCTCAAAGACACCAAATACTAATTTGACATTTAGCTACAATTTTCTACTTTTAAATTCAGCGTGTTTTTTTTAATTGACGTTTTAAATGTCAGATACGAATAATATATTTTCCCCCCCCCCCCCCCCCCAAATGTCGAGCGCGTGCTCTGTCAGTAACCATTTCAGCTGAGAGAATGAAACTCTGATTACCTCCATTATTTATTAAGCTCTGTCGCCTAAATGACGGTAGCCGAGTGTCCCAGTATGAGTCTGAGCATTTGTTTGTGTCAGAGTGATGACATTGAAAGCGACGTGACTCAGGGGTGAGTATGAAACAAACATGCCAAGTTTGCGGCCATGTTTTAAAAGATTTTTTAACGGCTAATTCCGGTAATTACCAACAGTCCATTAGCATATCACGGTGTATTAGCTGTCGGCCAAAAAAGTGTACAATGTCTGTTTTCATCTAAAAGTGACAAACTGAATGTTGTTGCCACGGTAATGGCTTTGTGTGACAGGATTAGAGTCGTGCGATGGGATGAATGCTGATGTTAATTCAGCTCCTTGTTTTACACGTGTTGTTTAATCTTTCTATATTGCTGCCATACAGCTTTTTTAATGTTTGATCTAATTGTACAAATGCTATGAAAGAGATTTATCTCGCTGATCAGAATTTATGCTGATATCTTGTGTTCAGACAAGTCATTGTGTGTCATCGTTTTCTTTTTTTTCTTTTTTTTGCTTTTGAAAGCTATTCTTCCACAGGTTTGAAGGACACGATTGCTATCAATAATGCTCCATGTTTTGTGTCTTTTCATCTTTTCCGGCCGACTCAACAGACAAACATTTATTTAGCCTTGAGGCAGAATGGCTGCGAATTTAACCAACAACATGCATGCCGTTGGACTGAAATGGCCCCGTTTCCTGCTCAGTAGAAGCCCATCACGCCTCAGTCGGCTCCAGTGCTCAGGTGTCCAGCTCACTCTGAAGGACAAGATGATGGATGCGATGGAGAGCCGGGCATTAAACTGCACTTAGCGCTCGTTGAGATTCACGGTGGCGCCCGTTCACATCGTCCGCGATCAGTCAGACACATATTTATGACCCCGAAGTCACTTCAACATAAAAGTTGTGTTACGAATTACCGCTGCCGTTACTTACGAACAAAATCCTTCCCCGCACACCGTCGCATGGATCCGTGGCCCTGGCTATTGGGAAATATCTACTAGGCCTGACTCATTTCCTATGTCCCGTTTCCCCGTTTCTAATCTGAACGTGGAATCACAGAATGGCGGCCAATTCACCGAGGCGGTTTGTTTCTGAAGCGGGGCTTAAGAGCGCGTGGCTGGCGCCGAGTCAGCAGGAACGGCGGCGAGCCGCTCCTCCGTGGTCAGCGGGCCTTAAGATAACACCGGGCTGGCCGCATCTCGCCGACATGTGTCATCTGTTTGTTCAGAGACGGACACCAGGCTGGTGGTGGTGGTGGTGGTGGCGGGGGGGGGGGGGGGGGGGGGGGGGGCAGGATCTGATTCAGCAGCGGAGATCCCCCCAACAATACCGCTAGCGCTTGTTGGTGCAAGGCGGCGGCCCGCTATTGTACGCCCCCCCCCCCCCCCCCGGCTTGCCTCGCCTCGCGGCTACGTCGTGCGCGAGATAAGCCGGGGGCCCCGCGAGCGAGGGGGCCGGCTTGGTTAGCTCTCATAACGGCCCGGCACCGCGGGCATCATTAAGGCTGAGTTAAGCCTGTGTTAGGAACCCCAGCACAGGCATTACACGGCCCCCGGGTTCCCCCCCCCGTCTCCACGTTGTACACCAGCCCCAATTAGGACCCCCTCATCCATGGGTGGGCGTGCGTATCGAGTGATGGACGGCCCGCATCCCCGCATTCATCACAGGTTTTTTATTGTTATGGGGGTCTGTTGGAGATCGTGGCGCCCGGCAGAAGTGAGTCTCCTCCCTGGCGTCCATCATAAACGCCAGAGGATGAAAGGGTTGTAATGGAGCAGCCGTAATTATATCTGTCCCCCGATGGTGGTTATGACTGGGCGGAGAGCTGGACCACTCACCTTTCTACCGTTCCAAAGCTGTGGTGTGAAGTGCGGAACGCCAACAGAGCAACATTGGCCGCTGTACGCCATGGTTCCATGTGTTGCTTCCTGTGGCTCTCGGTATATATTTCCCCCAAGGAAATGTGTTTGGATTGGTCTTCTCATTCCATTGCGATTGCAGTCGGTATGAATACTGAAGCAGGCTTGTAATGTGATGAGTATGAAGGGGGAGGTCTTGCCAGTCAAGGCACAGGACAGACCTGGAGAGCGGGGGTCAGAGGTCACGCTAGCCAGTCCGCGTACCCCTCACCCTCAGAGGGAGGCCTGCGGGTAGGGGGTGGGGATCCTGTAGGTCCCAGACCAGGTCCTACCACAGCTTGCAGGCGGAGATGTCGGTTGGTGCTTCTTGGCTACGTCTCAGATGCTCAACTATGGTGGTGTTAGGACATGAACCCACCGCACTGGGTTAGGGTTAGATGATTAAAGATAGGGTTAGGGTTAGATGATTAAAGTTTGGGTTAGATGTTGAAACAGAGGGTTAGGGTTAGACGTTTAAACATAGGGTTATGGTTAGATGTTTAAAGATAAGGTTAGATGTTTAAACGTAGGGTTGGGGTTAGACATTTAAAGATAGGGTTAGGGTTAGATGTCTAAAGATAAGGTTAGATGCTTAAAATAGGGTAAGGGTTAGATGTTGAAAGATAGGGTTAGGGTTAGATGTTTAAAGATAGGGTTAGGGTTAGATGTTTAAAGATGGGGTTAGATGTTTAAATGCAGGGTTAGGGTTAGATGTTTAAAGATCGTCAGATAGTCACAGACCACAAAATAGTCAGCTGCAGAATGCAATGTAAAGGGGCATTTAGCAGACACTTTTGTCCAAAGTGACTTACAACCAGTACATTTGTGAGGTTCGACATGTGGACAGTTGGAGGAGGAGGAGGAGGGATCAAGGGGATCGAACTGCCGACCCTACGGTTAGTGGACAACCCGCTTTGTCCACCCGCTCTACCCACTCAGCTACTGCCGCCCCGATCCTCGATGTTGTCTTTGTTGGAGGTTGGTTGTTTTCCACCCGTGGATGTGTTGGTCTGGTGTCAAGTCATAGTGTCATGTGTGTGTCGGTATGTGTTGCTATGGCATCAAAGGGAGCATGTGTCCAGGCGGCATGCGTGAGCGACAGTGAAGGGGAGCACCAGCCAGCCGAGGGAGAGTGTGTTTTAATCAGCTTCTGACCAGGTTCATATGCTCCCTAATGAACCGGCATGGCCCATTAAAGGTAATGGTCAGGTGATAAAAAGTGACTGTAAACTGTGATTGAACAAATTGTCATGTAAACTGTGATTATACAAATGCAAATCAGGGTTCTTGATGACGGTTGTTAGAATCTTCATAATCTGGACAGCTTCAGAAACACACTGCCTGCCAGAAAGCCTGCACGTATCGGCTGGTTGGGTTCATTACGGATATATACAATATATTTTTTGCACCGACTCTCGCACATTGCTCACATGGGGGTGTCTGTGGTGTCCGTAACCGCAGCAGGTCTGATAAAACACTGTTGTTTTCCCAGATGCAACAGTGCTAGCACACGCGTTAGTGCCTGTGAACCGCCCGCCTGTCTGAGATGTGTGTGCTGCTCGGGGAGGCGTTTTGCTTTCTCTGCATTTTGCTCAGTGTGTGTGTGTGTGTGTGTGTGTGTGTGCGTGTGTGTGTGTGTGTGTGTGTCAACGGAATT
>JAXIVH010000624.1:0-2500 GCA_036785325.1 Urophycis tenuis | reverse complement strand
CCGGGGCTCCAATATCCTGTACGCATCCCTGACTCTATTGGAAAACATAATCCGAGACATATTTGGGTGGGATCTGTCATTGAATCCCAGGCGAGCGTGTAGATACAGTATACCCTTTGTGAGAGTGTGATAAGACCCCCCCCCCCCCGGTGCTCGTAGGACAAACACGGGGTCCCCAGAGCCCCCGGTATTGACCGGGGTCCGGTGTCCGTGGCAGCCCTCCGGGTGCCTGGAGAGACGCGTGTCCACGGAGTAACCACAGGAGCCGATATAAGGGATCTGCACTCCTGTGGCCGGCGCGCATCGCTGGCTGTGCACCACCGACGTTATTGACGGAATCTTTGCACCCGAGGGGCTTTTAGAGCGGTTGAGTGGGTTTCCGCGACGCTACGCTAACGCTAATGCTACGCTAACGCCAACGCTACGCTAACGCTACACCGGCCTTTTTTCAGCCGGTGTTTGTTTCCACGCTCTCTCCGCCCGACAAACATGCGTTTAAAAACACTGTGTTTAGAATCTGCTTGTGTTGCTAATTAGCCACACAGTGACGGCCGTGATGGATCATCCGGCGACCCTCGCCGGCTCGCGTCGCTTGCGCTCGTTTACGGGGTACAGCGCGGGTGTCGGGGTGGTGGCAAAGAGTCGGGCCGATCTGGCGCGCTAGCAGGCCGCGTAGCTAGCCGGGGGCATCTTTAGCTCGCTAGGTTCACCGCCTGCGAAGCAGAAGACGCGATTGTCCTCTAAAACGTCCACCGGAGTGGGTTTTACTCGACGGGCTACGCGGGAATGGAGGACGTCGGAGGCTGGAGTCCCTGGTTGTGTGCCTGGAGGATGTCGGACCAGAAGGCTGCAGTCCCTGGTTTTCTGCCTGGAGGATGTTGGACCAGAAGAGTGGAGTCCCTGGTTTTGTGCCTGGAGCCGCCGGGTCTGCAGGCACACTTCAGACCCCCCCCCCCCCCCGCTGGGAGAGTGCTAACGAGGCCGCAGCACTCAACAACACCTCTTAAAGAAAACATGACAGGCAGCTTTCACACCTTCTGTGAAGGGCCCGTCGGCGGCCAACGAGACCGTCGCAGGGTCATTTGTGTGTGAATGGGGGGTGTGGGGGGGTGGGGGCTGCTGCTCATCTCAATAAAAGTGGGGCTCATCTGACCATCAGAAGGATTAAGGAGAGGGGGTTTGCTCAGGGGTCATGATGTGTCCCCCACCCCCATTCTAGAACTACAGCCATGCAGAGCTTTCCACTCAAATTTGATGTGCAGCGCAACTGTAGTAACAGGGGACCTCCCACCTGGTCTCTGAGGCCTTGCACCCTGGGCCACAGAAGACGTTGTACAGAAGGACAGGGGTTCGGTGGGCATACTGGAGCCCGTGCTTAGTTGTTTTTCTTTCCAGTGATTGGATATTTCATGCTGTCGGTCAATCTTACCTCCTGCTCCCTGGTTGAATGGACCCCACCTGGAGAAATGTCCTCCTCTTTTAATTACCGGCATGGTCGTTAGACAGCTGAAAGCTCATTAAAGGCCCTGGTGCATCTCCTTAAGTAGGAGGACGAGGGGAGCAAATGTTGGTAGAAGGCAGGAAGACAGGGAGAGGGAGAGACCAGAAACCACCACTTTCCTAACTGCCCTCTTCAGGATAATAGAGCCGTAGAGAAAATGGCCCCAGGTTGCTTTCACTTCTTCAGAAAAAAGGTTTTCTCTCGGTACTTACATAAATGGAATTTGTTCAGGTGGCCTTTTTTTTTTTTCTTTTATATCCTCATACCTGGGGTTAATATGACTATCAGCTGCACTTTCCTCTCCACGAGTCAGCCCGTAATAATCCTGGAGTGCTGTGCATACACTCAGCACCCTGCAGGGCCCTGCCGCCCCCTCGCCCTCTCCCCCGGCTTCAGATTGCGGGAGAAGATTTGTTTGGGCCCGGATCGAGTCGTAACAGGCTCTTGTCTCGCATGAAACGGTTGCCCTTCTGCTACTCCAGAACCCCACCTCCCCCCCCCCCACACACACACCCTCACACACACACACACACACACACACACACAGACACACACACACACACACACACACACACACACACACACACACACACACACACACACACACACACACACACACACACACGCACACACACTCGGCTGCTCTGTTGCATGCTGGTGGGCCTTCCAGCTGCTTCCACCGTTCCTCAATGAGCTTACATGCCTGTACTGCTCACCTGCGTGTCTGGAACCAGCAAGACGCCGACGCTGCTCAGGTCTGCGTTGTTGGACCCGAGAGGCACGCTGGCAACCGGGGTTTGACTGCGGAAGGAGAGAGAGGAAACGCGTCGAGAACCATCAACGTCTGAATTCCTTTGGAGCGTTGCCAAGTCACATGTCTGTATTGATTGTGCTCAGATGGAGAGATTATGGGCTTCGGCAGGCAGGAATATGTGATCATAAGACTATATTTCAGTTGGATTCGTTGTGGGTGGGTGTGTGTGTGTGTGTGGCGCTGGG
>JAXIVH010000623.1:53282-58282 GCA_036785325.1 Urophycis tenuis | reverse complement strand
TTATATAGCACTACAAGTGTCACTCTTCATCCCAGTGACCAAACTAGACAACACCACGTTGTTTGTACTGGATGACACATTCCAACGTCATTGTTGTAACCATGGTGACAACCCTAGGCCAGGCTCTTATTGTTGTTGACGCACACGCGTCATGAGAATGTCATTCAGTGACATGGGAGTCTAGTGGCCTGGGTGTTTGCCCCCCCAGATTAAAAGTAATGGGTTTGAACCCCAATGTCTGCTACCTACTACCTGTAGCTATCCTTATGGCTCCTTCATGACTTGTCTCGGGATTCACTAACTCTTTGGATGAAAGGAGCTGTTAAAGGTCAACTTTGGCATTTGTCAACCTGGACCCTATTTTACCATCATGTTGGGTCTGAGTGACTAATGTCACCATTTTTTTTTTAATTTGTCCATTATTAAGTGAGAGCACTTCAGAAATTGCAGCTGCAAATTTACCCTCAATTTACGTCTTTTAAAGTGCTTGTTGCCACCACAGATTCACATTGTTGTATATTGTATTATACCTGTCCCTATCCCTACAGAGAAATGCAACAGTTTTTCTTTACTCTTCTTTTCACTTCCTTACCTTTTACTTTTCGCTGTTTGTTAGTGTGTCTTCCCAAGTCTCACTGAAGCAGAAGTCTCGCTCTGAAATGTTGCGCTCTGAAGACTCGAGTTGTCGCAGGAAATGTCTCTATTGTCACTGCATTCCCCCTTCACCCAACAGCAGCCTGCGCCTTCTGTAGGCCCACACAACACACCCAGCCAGCAATCCTCTCTTCTTCACACTCAGATTTCAGCGTGAAACCTCTGCTTGGGTGATATTCGGTTAGACACAGTAACAAACAGACCAGATCAAGTGAAAGGTGAAGGAAGACGTTGTATTACTCTGTGGGGATCCTTCCCATAATGTTGTTGTACACTTAACAATGAAACATAACAAGCTCAGCCTGTCAGCAACATGTTGCGGGTTCCACTGGGGCAGTACTGCCCCGGGTTCCAGAGCTGCAGGGCTTTCCCTCCATAGTGGACCAATCCATCAGTTATCCTTTAAATGACATATAACATGCAGAACATAATCCTGTCAACTGGGAAACCATTATCCCTGTGGGCATTGAGTCATAATTAATTCCGCTATAGTTAATGTAATCTGTTGTCTATGACGGATTTAAAGGACTGAAATACCTCTTGTGCTGAATCAAAGGACAATTGTTATTATTTCAAATTAAACTATCTTGTGTATCTGGCATATTGTTACTTGTTATTTTAACGGATGTTACGCGTGTATACATATAAACTGATTACAGTGGTGTGATTCACTGCTGATGCTACACTTTTGGCCGGACAGACAACATTTGTCTCTTGTGAATATTTTTCAAGTTTCTGAGACAAGCTAAACAAGAGCGCCATTACCCTAATGGACCACTTACCTTTGTTTCCATCTCGGGTTTGTGTGTGTTTGAATGAAATGATAACGGAATATAAAAGATGAGTGGGCGGTTGCCATGGGAGATGTTTATCTTTCCAGCCTCATGAACAGAAATGTCTTTTGTCATTCACTGAAATCGGTCAGATTCTGACTTTAGTAGCCACTGACCTAGATCCTTGTTTGTTGCGTGTCTTTGAAGCGGCTCAGCTCTCTGGTTTTGTGTTGAATACACGATTGGATTGCATTCACAGCGGAGAACACAAGCCATCTCACACCGTGGCTGCATTCCCACTGGAGAGCACAAAAGCTCTACATCTCATTAAGTCATTTAGAAAATTATGCAGCGTGGGAATTACCACAGGACATTTGACTGTAGTAGTTTAGTGTTTTGCTATTTAAAGGCGGTTTTATGATGCGGGGGACAGCGTTTAATGTGTTGGTCCTTTTGTTTCCCTGTGTCCTCCCAGGGCACCAATGCCTCTGCTCTGGAGAAAGACATCGGCCCTGAGCAGTTCCCAGTCAATGAACACTACTTTGGATTGGTCAACGTAAGTCTCCAACGCTCCCCAGTTGGTTACTCTTTTAGTTTTTTGTTTTTTCCCGCAAGAGCTAACAAATGTCGAGTATATTCACCCTGTGAGAGAACACCGACTAGAGGTCTGATCCCCACCACCAAATGCTTGAGCTCCGTGCCTCGACTGTGCAACATAACAGATGACAGTAAAATATACAAATACAGGAGAACCACAAGACTCCATCAAAACACAGCCTAATCCAAAGCGGGGGCCGGCCATCATTCCTGCAGCCTTAACAGTAAACAGGAACAGCGCAAAGCTTGTGACGTTCTGACGTTCTGATGTTCTGACGTTCTGACGTTCTGATCTTGTGCTCCTCCCCCTCGGTCCGGTCCAGTTTGGCAACACATGCTACTGCAACTCGGTTCTGCAGGCCTTGTACTCGTGCCGGCCGTTCCGGGAGAACGTGCTGGCGTACAAGGCCCAGCAGAAGAAGAGGGAGAACCTGCTCACCTGCCTGGCCGACCTCTTCCACAGCATCGCCACCCAGAAGAAGAAGGTGGGGGTCATCCCCCCCAAGAAGTTCATCTCACGCCTCCGGAAGGAGAACGGTGAGGGGGGGGGTCAAAGGTCAAACCGTTGAGAACGTTTTTGTGATTGCATTGCCAAAGACCTGAGCCCTTCATGGTTCCCTGTGCGTGTCGGTTTATAAAAGCCAGAAGTTCACCGCTTCACGCGGTTTGATGGGGCTGGTTTTGCTCGCTTTGATCCAAAGTAGTGGGCGACAAACGCATCGTGTTGGCGAGCGTGTTTTCTTTTGTTGATTTCTTCAACTTGCTGTTTGAATGGTGAAATAATAGGCAGGCACTGCGTTCAGACAGTCGACATGCTCCATGAGTCATTTCAAATAACAATGTATGATAGTCAATAGTCTGAAGGACAGATCTCAGTCTTTGGGCGGGCGTGTCTACCACGTCGTCCGTGTCCTTGGTTAAGAATATCTTAAAGAAAGTCGCTGGAAATCCTTACTCTCATCTTGTCGACTGAGCAACAATAATGTTGCGGTAGTCATGACTTCCCTTGTCCAGCGTGTTAACGAGCTCTGTGTTGGCTGTGCCTCCAGGTTGTTTCACTGCAGGGTGGAATGGTGGGGCGCTGGGATTTCAGGTCAAGTTTAGGGGGCAGCGTAGGTCTGTTCACTTGGATGTCCCTCAGTGTTCGGTGGGCGCTGAGATCCCTGGTCATCGACGAAGGCGATTACAGGTGTATGGTAAACCATAAAGGTGCATTGTATCGAACGCAAATCCATCAAATGCTTTGGTGATGTTGACTACCCATGTTGTGGAAAAGGCATCCTGCTCACTTAATGAAAACACTCAGAACTGGTCAGTGTTCCTCGCTCAAGTTATTTTGATAAATGCGGCAGATTTGGGAGTAACATCCGGAACTATTTTTTTTGTTGGCCACGCTGAAGGTTTCGGGGTCGTCTGAATCACGCCTTGTCCTACTTTCCCTGACTGAGAGCCGCCTGCTTTATGAAGGCTGTGAGGCCCATCCGGCAGCTGCTGCATTCACTGGGTTCGGTTCATGGTGCAACTTTGACAAGTTTTTATTGGATTCCTGCCATCTTTTTAAAGCTTTACTTTCTATAACAAATGGAACGCCGGCAACGTGTGTGTGTGTGTGTGTGATGCAGCTAAGGCAACCTTGAGCTAAGCAGATTCTTCCAAAGTGAGTTTATGCGAATGAACAATGCCATGTCTGTATCGACTCAGGCCTCTCTCTCTATCTGTCATATCAGCCCACTTTCCCCTGACTGTGTCTCTCCATCCTGCTTTTTCTCTTCTTCATTCTCTTCCATGTTTCTATCTCTCCATCTCTCTCCCAGAGGCTCTCTGACTGGAATCTAACTTAAAGAAAACGTGTATACCTTCCCCAATAAATGAATGGATAGACTGCTGTGTCACACAGTCTCCACTGGTTCCGCTGACGTTCTGTCTCCCCCTGCAGACCTGTTTGATAACTACATGCAGCAGGACGCACACGAGTTCCTCAACTACCTGCTGAACACGGTGGCCGACATCCTGCAGGAGGAGAAGAAGCAGGAGAAGCAGAACGGACGCCTGAAGAACAATGGCACCCCCATCGCCACGGAGACGGAGGCGGAGAACAAGGCGGAGCCGACGTGGGTGCACGACATCTTCCAGGGGACGCTGACCAATGAGACGCGCTGCCTCAACTGTGAGACGGTGAGTCTGCTCTCGTCTCGTCTCTCCATTCATGTCCTTTCTTTGCTTCTCTTTCTCCTCATCCTGTATCCTCACATCTCTGCCTCTTTCTCTCTCTCCCTTATCTCCTTCTCCTCCTGTTTCTTTTCTTCTCCATGCTGCTTCTTCACCCTCTCGTCTCCTCCATCAGTCCTCATGTGGTCCAGCATAGGTAGTGACCTTAGTTTCTCTCTTTGCTGACAGGTTAGCAGCAAAGATGAGGACTTTCTGGATCTCTCTGTTGATGTGGAGCAGAATACATCAATAACACACTGTCTCAGGTAATTTACTCACCTGTCTCGGATAGACACCTCACCTGTCTCAGGTAGAGACTCACCTGTCTCAGGTAGACACCTCACCTGTCTCAGGTAGACACCTCACCTGTCTCAGTTAGACCACTCACCTGTCTCAGGTAGACACCTCACCTGTCTCAGGTAGACACCTCACCTGTCTCAGGTAGACACCTCACCTATCTCAGGTAGACACCTCACCTGTCTCAGGTAGACACCTCACCTGTCTCAGGTAGACACCTCACCTGTCTCAGGTAGACACCTCACCTGTCTCAGGTAGACCACTCACCTGTCTCAGGTAGACACCTCACCTGTCTCAATGTGGTTTGATTTGCGTGTTGCCCTTGTGTGAGGTGAAGCCTGACTGACCGAGCCTCCTTTCTGGTTCTCTCCTGCAGGGACTTCAGTAACACGGAGACACTGTGCAGTGAGTACAAGTACTACTGTGAGACATGCTGCAGTAAGCAGGAGGCCCAGAAACGGTCAGTTACAC
>JAXIVH010000623.1:30782-48282 GCA_036785325.1 Urophycis tenuis | reverse complement strand
ACAAAAAAAAAAACTTTTACTTTGTGAATGTGGAAGTTGCGTCTCTGCCGACTTGAAGTGGACAGATCTCTTGTTGTCTTTAATCTCCTCTTAATAGTGGAACGTCCTTCTGCCTGTGAGGATAATCCCATCCACATCTCACCCTACAATAGGCCCATTCTGCGATAGGTAGACTGTGCTAGTTTAGTGTCTTTGTGTTCCTGAGACAGATTTCAAGATAAGAGCGTGGTGTATCTGGTGTCTAACAGGCTGAAAGGTTGTGTATATTTGTGTATATGTGCCAATCTGTAGTCAGTAACAACTTGGCATCGAAATGCGACTGTCTCCCAGAGAATAGTTTATTTTCTTTGTAAAATCCCAGATATGTACATATGTATTATGTAGAGACGACTGCAGGGGATAGGAACAAAACAATATTTTTTTAAAGCTCAAAGCTTAAAAAAAATGCAGGTGCTGGTCATGCTAACTGGGTCTCAAAGCTGTACAAGAAGCCGTTTCATCCAAACACTTTGTTTCACAACCCACTGTTGTGGAGTCTTCACCCAAACCTTGTTTTACAGCCGGTTTGAGACAAAGTGTGTGTGTGTGTGTGTGTGTGTGTGTGTGTGTGTGTGTGTGTGTGTGTGTGTGTGTGTGTGTGTGTGTGTGTGTGTGTGTGTGTGTGTGTGTGTGTGTGTGTTTTACCACCAGGTGTGATGTTGATGTAACCTCTATGAGCCATTTCCATGTCCACCCATTTTGTGGCATCACAAGTGGGTGTGTCCGCCCAGATGTTTGAAGGCTCTGTCGGCCTACCTGAGGTCTGCTTTTTGAAGGCTCTGTCGGCCTACCTGAGGTCTGCTGGGCTGGTAGCCGGGTTCCATCCCTCTGTTTGGCTCACCAACCACACCGGGTTGTAAAACGGGGACCCTTTAACTCTTTATGCACAAGCTCTTGCAGAGCCGGTCAGACAAAGCATGTCTGAGACCGACTCGTCTCTCTGTGATTGGACCGACTCCACACACGCACACACGCACACATGCACGCACACATTTCCAATGTGGCTTGGGATCTGTGTCGGCCCGGGTACTGTACCGGTTCTGTTCTCAAGCAGAACTTTTTTTTTCCTGTTGTGTAACTGAAAGTGCACTTTATGAGTGATGATGATGATGATGATAATGGATGCTTTAAGATGAAGAACCACTGAGAGTTGGAGGCTTCCTTTCGTTATGTTTCAAATTAAAAGGACTTTGTGAACAGCCCGGTTGTGTGATGCTTTCCTTATTCCTCAACTCTCTGGCGCTGCTATCTGCAGCCCCGCCCCCCCGGAGCTGGTTAAATACACGCTGCGTAGAGCACATGTTTGACGTCAGTGATTCCTGTCCACGCTCTCACACAGACATAACAAATGGCACACTTCACTCGTATGCACGTGTGCTACACTAGACACACACACACACTCTCTGTCTCAACATGTGAGACATGCGTTGGGTAAGTACACACGCTAGGCACGCTGAAGGGACGATAGTACTGCATGCGCACACAGCCGCTACACAATTACAGATCACTTCCACCCATCCCAGGAGCAGATGGCCTCATGGTTTATTAAAGGTTCTGAATGTTCTGCAGCGTAGAAGACCGCCGTGTGGTTACTCCACCAGAGGAGCAGATAAGGAGAAGAAACCTATTAGAAAAGAGATCCCACTCTGAAGGCATACAATGACTCAATTCCCCAATGCAATGTCCTGTGTTCTTTCATTTCCCACTACTGTACTGATTACTGATTCTCTTGAGAATCCTTCCGGAGAGCCACGGTGTTCTTTTTCATTTGCTATGTTACAGCGTATCTGTACACATCGAGGGACATGGAACTTCTGTTACTGGTACCACACCTGCACTGCCCAGACCACATGGCCTGGGTCCCCACACACACACACACACACACACACACACACACACACACACACACACCTGAGAGTGGAACAGCATCCCCCTCCATTATATTTAATGCAATGTATAAAAAAAGCCATCACAGCATTTATTAAATGACTCATAATTGCAGTAATTATCAGACAAATTAGCTCAGCGCTGCTAATGCCTTTAGCTAAACGGGGGCCACGTTATATGTGTGTCACGTCAAATAATTGTATAAACTGCATGCGTGGTCGTGTAAGTCCTCAATTCATGAACCTATAGGCTGTGTATGCCTATTGAATCTATGGCGGACGTGGTGATTCTGGAGGAATCATAAGAAAATAACGAGTACTTCGTGCATGGGGTCTACTTTGTAATTCGTTTCATGCAGAGAGAAAGCAGTTTTTAAAAGTTTCACTTTTGAAACCGGGAGAGACTGTTCCCGACGCAGGCCAGGGGTGGTCGTCGGGTCTACGGCGTGGCTCGCTAATACACGGTACACGTTAATACACGGGAACAAATTAGACTCGCAGCAGCGGGTAGCCTCGAACACGACGCTGACATGCGCACTCTGCTTCTCCTGAAACCCTGAGGAGCCTTCTGAGAACCGCCGGACCCCCCGCGGACCGCCGCCCGCATGAATCCATGTGCGGCGACACAGCCGCAAGAGATGCGACAGTGTTTACAGATACTCAAGTGTCGGTTATACGAAATGTCAGGGTTGTTTTTGGGGAGGATTGTCTGATTACATAAATGTGCTGCTTCTCGCAGGCAATGTGAAAAGTGTGGGCCTATTATACAAGTGTCCTCGTTTCAGAGCGCATTTTTAGTCAAGAAGTTCACATATTTAATACGGACTGAATTGGGTAAAAAGGGATATCTTTTTCTGTTCCTTCCCATTGTGTCGTCCTTGTCCGCGCTCTTTTGGGTGCTAGCATTTGGGGGTCGTTGTATTATGTGACCTGTCGAGCCCCCCGAAGCTTTTAAGATGTATTTATTTACATGGACATAAGTCAGTGTACCGGAGCGACGAGACCAAACAGCAGACACACATAGCAACATGTGTGCAGCATGGCCGTTTAAGTCAATAGATGTTTGTCTTTGAGACTGTAACTGTGACTAAGGGCTAACTAAGGGCTACAAATACAAACCTTGACAGAGAAGATATATTTCCAGCCTTGATGCATTGTGTTGGATGATGAGTCACTGTCCACTTGAATTGGACAAACGAACTGGGTGCAAAACCAACGAACTGAGGCAAACATGACTATTAAGATAAGATAAGATAAGATATTCCTTTATTCATTTGCCTTAGGAGAAATTCACATTGACCAGCAGTAGAAGGGGATAGATGAGTGCAATAAAAAACCTGAGTATAAACAATAAATAGATTTACCTAAATTAAGATAAAATTATATGCGAGCTCTTAGAATCAGATCAAATGAAAAAAATGAAAACCTATATACATAAATAGTAACAGTAATCATCCTATTGAGATGAACAGTGCAATTGGTAACTGAGTCTGACTGAGGTGTAGATATAAAAATGAAAATAGATGTGCAGATATAAATTGTGCAAAGTAGATGTGCAAATGTACCAAATGTGCAAAATGCAAAATGTACGAATGTATAGGATTTTTCAGGTAAAGAAAGACACGTGAGAAGAAGACTATTATTGATTTGTTACATAGTCTTGGCTGAAGGTGCTCCACACACAATCATTAAACATTAGTCATGGCTATAAATAGACATTTAATGGCAAATAACATCAACATTGCTGCTATTTCCACTATCAGCACTGCCTAAAAATAAACTCTGGCTCTTAGCGCTTTGTGAAGGAGAAGGAGGAGGAGGAGGAGGAGGAGGAGGAGAAGGAGGAGGAGGAGGGACCACTACCATTTAAAACACACTAACCTCCCTATCAGTATCAGGGTGAGTCTGAATTTATGAGACACAAACTGAATCAAAACAAGATCATCATTCAGCCTTTTTCTTTGTTTCTGTATTTCCTCACCTGATCTTGCATCCAACTGTGCCAGCGTTTTTCAAAGCTTATGGGGGCACAAGAAAAGGAATTAATAGTTGGTCTTTAAGTGGTAGATACGTAAAAATAATACAATTCGAACATTTTTATTTCACAATGAAAAGGCATATATAGGCCTACCACAAAGGCCTTGTGTTTACTAATTGAAGTTAAGTTTTACAACGAGTCCCCCAGATGTGCTAGTATATACTGCCATCTAGAGGCTTGTGTGTGTAATACCAGCCGGGTGGAAGTCCGCCAGCAAATCCGTCGGCACGTTGCACAGCCAACCAAGGTTTCCTGTCTGCCCGTCTCTTCATCCGTCCGTCTGTTCTTAAGAGTGTATGTTTATGTCTGGGAGGAGTTGGGTCGGTCGAGCGCCACTGCTGTCTGCTCGCTTCATTCCTGGAGAAATAAAAGTTTATTACTTCAAAAAATGTGTTCTATGCCTATTTTATTAATGGGGGTGAAACCATTCTGCATTTTGCTTGTTACATATTGGAATACAGACTCCATCCACTACAAGAGGGCAGTAGGCGACATTGTTTCGTTTTATGTATCGCACAAGCAAAGTATGAAGATTAATACGGTTAGTAAGATTGTAACATGTACTATTATGGATACTATACTTTTACACCAACAAAGAATGTACAATTCGAGTAATGTATAAATTCGTTCAATCTAATATCATACACAGAATAAAGAGTAATGTGAAAACACCCTGAACACGAGATCCTTCTCGTCCTTCTGCACAGTTTACCCTGCAAATGTAATCGTCGGTGGAAAAAGTAGAATATAATGTTGTTCTAGAGACAATAAGCCCATAGGTAGACGTGAACACGCTCCTCTGTTCTCCTTCATATCCGATGATACGTCAAGCAAAGCCATTAAAAAAAAACCGTGCAGATGTGAACAACAGTGAAACAGCAGATTTTCAGTATTTCTGTATTTTTTAATTCTTTCATCATAGCGGACGTTGAACCAACAAAGAAAATGAGCTCTTCAGAGTACCACTAGGGGGCGCACGTCCCCTTTGTGAGGCCCAGAACCCTGGACCTGCAGCCCACTGGCCACGGGCAGCCGGTAGGTGGCGCTCGTGGACGCGACATGCCCTCTCTGGTATGCGACCACTAGCCGACTAGATGGAAAAATGAATACGTGACATTCCATCATACGACTCTCCAGCACTAGTTTCAATCGTAAACGTGAGTATACAATACTTCTACTAAAATCTTCAAACGTGAGAGCATCTCTATAAAATAACCGCGATCGTAACTAATCCCACAGTTGTAGCTCTCCGTTGTGCTAATTCATATCCAATGAGACCACGCCCTGTCCAGACCGGAGTGTGTTGACCCGTCCTGTGCGCTAGCACCACTAGCATATCTGCTGGACGACACACGCTTTGCACCATTTCCACCCGGCTAGCTGGCTCTTTTAAAACGGTCTTAGCCCGAGGATGTAGTCAACTCTTTGAATGAAGCGCGCCGAGTTACTACAGCATGTTATTATAGGCGCGTAACCAGCGAGACGGAGGGCTACAGGCTAATGCTAACCCAGCTAGCCGTCACCTGCTGGCTGCTAACTAACGGTGTGTTGATCGCTGTCAACAGCGGACCAGGATGGACAGTCCGCGGAGCGTGATGATGAAGGACAGGGAGTCGGAGACGGACGCCTCTTGCGGGTCGTCGTCGCCACAAGGGACCCGCGAGCCGAGCAGCGACGGTAACTCCGCGAAGCCCCCCGGGCTGTCGTCGCTGTCCACCGGGAAGCTGCGACCAGGCAGCGGGGAGGACGACGGGGGGAGAGTCCAAACTGTTCGCTAAAGGACTCGCGACGACGTCTCTACTTCAGATCGCTATAAGAAACGGTATTTACCAGAATCAGTGTGGCCAACGCGTACGGTGGCATGGCTAAAAGTGTCAACATGCCCGCTGTCAAGTCGGGGGGGAATACCTACAGCAGCCTAGCATCGGGCAGCGGCAGCGCTGCCGGCCCCCCCGGTCAACCCTTTGCTGAACAGGAGACGGAGAAAGCACAAGCGGAACCTCTCGCTGGGCGCCCCGCCGACCGCCTGTCAGCCCCCGGCGGCTTCGGCGGAGACGGCGGCCACCCCGACTCCCTCTACCTCTCCGCTCAACACCCTCAGCCTCGACAGAAAGACTTTCCTCCGGCAGAAGCAGTCCAAGCAACTCCAGGTGTCAGACAAAGTGTGGGTGAAAGCGGACCCACAGCGGGGGTGCGTCCACGTCCACGACTGGCTGACTCCCTCCTACCCGAGACCCGTGCTCTGCACCACGGACACCACGGCCATAGAGATCGCTACCCAGCTGGAGGAAGGTAAAGCCGGGACGATAGTGCGGATGAATCGCAAAACAGGCGCACAGGTGGACTTGAACGGAAACTGCAACGACAGCAGCCACGGACCTAGCGACGACAAGCAGAGTCTATGTGAGAGCATTGACGTCAAGAAAACTCCGTATGTTTCAATCCCCAAGACCGACACTGAGCCCGAGTCCACCCTGGACGGCACCGACCCGGCCCAGTGCTACCCGGACACCAAGTTCTCCTGTTGCCTATTCTCCGACAGCATGCCCAGCGACCATTCCTCCGAGGTTTACCTCAGCGACAGCCTCAGCCTGGGCATCGACGCGGAGCCCATTGCCATGGACGACCGCTACGCGCTCTACTCTGGTTCCGACGTGGAGACCAGCAGCACCTGCGAGGACTTCAGCTCCTGCGGGCCCCAAGGCGCCGAGCGTCGGGACTCCCTGGGGGAGGCCCTGGGACCAGACCCCCTGGGACCCGGCCCTTACGCAGAGAGTCCCACGGAGGGCCCCGACCCCTTTGAGAGCTCCTCGGACGACGTGGAGACCGCCTCCACCTCGTCCCCCACGCGCCCGGGCAGCTGCCTGGGGGGCGGGGACCGGGGCGCCGCCGAAGACGGGCCGGTGGCGAGGCCACAGGAGGACTACGCCGACGCTGCTTCTACTTGTACTTCTATGGGAGGAGGAGGAGGAGGAGCGGAGAGCAGGCCGGACACCCCGGACTTTGGCACCCTCTCCTCCAGGTGCAGCTCCAGCTCCCAGGCCCGGCCGCTGGGCAGCAGCAGCGCCGCCTCCCAGCCGGACCTGGAGCTCCCGGGGCAGGGGGCCGGGTGGGGCGAGGCCCCCGGCCAGGCCCCCGCCCAGGTCCCCGCCCCGGGCATGTACATGCAGGTGCACGGGGGCTCGGTGTGGAGGCTGGAGGACAAGGAGAGGCCCCTGAAGATACTCAACGAGTACCTCACCAACCTGGGCTTCGACGACCCGGTCCGCGTCCAGGAGGAGGGCATGAACCACGAGATTGGCTGCCTCATACGCTTTTACTTTGGTGAGTAGCGCTTTTACTTTGGGTGAGGAGTACACTTGGCCTTCTATTTCCACACACACACACACACAAAGGATCTGTGTCCCTGAACACTGCACTCAAGAGATTAATGAGACTGGGTGTGATGATCATGTTCCTATTTTGATAACCAGTTATGATGGCAAGTGGATGAGCTTCTCTGGATTCACATTGGGTCTAGTTCCAGGGGCCACACTGCAGTGCCAATGATAAGTATATATGAGGAAGATGGTTATCATCGAGTCATGAGAACACCTGATGACACACGCGCACGCACACACACACGACGTACATAAACACACACACACAAATCCCAACACACACTCACACTTCCCAGCTGCTATCCCCAAGAAGCCTCGTCATTGATGCTCTCATCTCAGTATAGGGGAAGCTAGGATCCAGAAGACGTCTTGGTTCCTGTATTGACCCCCTGGTTGCCTCATCAGCGAGGCCCTGGCTGCTGTCTGTTCTCTCTTGCGGTCTTGAGGTTTTTGTCACCCCTCATGATGCACGGCACGCAACTTAAATTTAACCTGACCATATCAAACCGAAACCCATTCAAATGTTCATTTGACAATTTTACCCTTCCTAGCATTTACTACCCTAAATGGACCTGCTTATTTTCCTACAGCATAATATTATATTTGTGCTTCATGGGAAATGACCACTCAATAACTCTAAAGTATACACACACACACACACACACACACACACACACACACACACACACACACACACCTTCCCTGCTCATTCATGGGCGCTCCCATTGTGTTGGGTCAGTGGGTCTCTGATGAATGGTCCTGCTGGAACAATGTCCGGTGTTGTGGTCCCAGAAGCCCCCCCCCCCCCCCACACACACACACACACACAGGTAGACCCATCTGGAGGTAGCCAGTGGCCTCTCTGCCCTTCCCACCGCGCAGCGCAGCAAAGGCCACAGGGTGTTGTTGCTGCTGCTGCTGCTGCTCTTACAGATGTTGCTGCTCTTACAGATGTGCGGTGTTATCCGTGGTGTTTTTAAAGATGGCGGCTGCTTGTTGTTCTGGCGGGAGACAAACAGACTGAGGGGCTAAGAGGATGGAGGTGCCGGGGGTCCGGAGGGGATTAACACCCCGGGGTATTAGTTTTGATCCTTTTTGGTTGTTTTTACACAAGGCAGCGACGGCCGGCTTAACAACAACATATAGATAACAATGCATGTTGTTTAGGATGTTGTTTATGCCGTGACAGTGGCAAGAGTTCATGGCATGAATAGGATATAAACACTTGATATACAAGTCAGATTTTAAATTTTAAATACTGTACTCTTAAAGAATTCCGTCAGGGCTTATAAGATGGTGTTTTGTCGTAAAATGGAGCAAACAATTCTGCCATTGAGTAAACATTGTAAAAACCTGACACTCTGCTACTAATACTACTGCCATGACCATTGTACTAGCACACGCGTGTTCCCCACACCACTGACACGCCAGAACATTTCATCTACATGATCAGCTTGGTGTGCCCTTCACTAGTGCTCACAGCCCGCAGCTATCCATCGCCGCCACGGCTCAATCAACAGAACTCAGAGCACTAAATACATTGACTTCAGGAAGCCCCAAGGGGAAATAAAAGCATTAGCATATTAATAGGATTTGTAATGATGATGGCACAAGCCCTGAATGTTTGTTCTGCGGCTAAACCACACCTCATACAATTATTACATAATGATGACTGTGGATAATCAAACGTCTGTTTCAAACAAGGACGCTCAACCATTATCTCATTTCCTCCTAGTAGTAATCAGTAAAGCAGCCATTATTATGGTGTCATTACTGCGTATAAAAAACAGCAACTTTTACTCTGAAAAGACAAAGCTTCACACTGACAAGGATGTAGACGTTTAACCTGAGACTGAGTCAGCAGTATCGCCATGCACACTGTCTATTGGCTTGTATTGGCACACACACACACACACTCACACACCCTGTCCCTCACACACACACACACACACACACACACACACACACACACACACAGACACACACACACACACATACACACACGCACACTCACACACCCCTGTCCCTCACACACACACACACACACACACACACACACACTCACACACCCTGTCCCTCTCTCTCACACACACACACACACACAGTGCTGACAGCGAAGGAACGACGACCTCAGAGGAACTCAGGTTTCACCTCCTCTGTAATTCTGATGAACCAGAGACAGCAGCAGCAGCAGCAGCAGCAGGAGGAGGAGGAGGAGGAGGAGGAGGAGGAGGAGACTTCTCTACTGCTCTACTCCTCTTTGCCCCTCAAGGTCAACAGTAGTTTGTTACCTCCTACCAAAAAGTATAACTGCTCAGCACAGGACGCGAGTGGGTGGAGGTGGGTGGAGATGGTGGAGGTGGGTGGTGGTGGTGGGTGGGGGGTTAATACACCCTATTCCCCGGCGCTGTGCCCTGCTGGCGTGCGGTGGTCTCTTGGCCAGCCTGTGGTTCCAGAGCAGAGCCATCAAATGAAGGAAGGGGTGAGAGCGGGCCGTGTTGTTGTTATATAGAGGACTCTCAGCGCTGCTGCGGCTCGCTGCCAGCACCAGTACTGGTAACCGGCGCCAGATGGGGAACACGTGACGGCCGCCATCTTGGGCGAGGCCCAGGTCGGCGCCGGGGAGAGTTCTGGAGGTGGTGCGGTTGGAGGCACCACCTCCAACAGTGTTGCAAGCTTCCTCCTCCGCGCTCCAGCGCCAAGATCCCTTGAGCAAGGCGACTAACCTCAAAGTGTGTGTGTGTGTGTGTGTGTGTGTGTGTGTGTGTGTGTGAGGGACAGGGTGTGTGAGTGTGTGTGTGTGTGTGTGTGTGTGAGGGACAGGGTGTGTGTGTGTGTGTGTGAGAGGGACAGGGTGTGTGTGTGTCTGTGTCTGTGTGTGTGTGTGCCCCTGTGTTGCCTGTAAGACGTGCCGACGTGACGTCTTCAGGGCGAGGAGTTAAATGCCCCTTTTATTTGTTTGCAGTCGCCGTTTCCCATTGGCGGAAACAGAAATGGGCGTCGGCCACACATGTCAAGGACAAGAGAGAGTGTCCGGAAGGGTCTTTTAAACAACAGACAGGAAACGGTCCTGAGGAGAGCGGGGGGGAGTGAGTCATGCAGGGGAGCGTGGATGGAGGCCGTGTCATGTGACCAGCAGGCATACAGCTGTCTTATGTCTGCTGTGAACCACCCAGGAAAATGGTGGAGGAGGAGGAGACAGGACCAGCATTCCACTCCGTTGTTTAGATTGAAGCGGACGTAGTGAGTGGGGGGTGGAGGTGGGGGTGGGTGGGGGCGATGGCCTCATTTGCTATTTCAGGAGCATTGTTGTGGAAAGCACCTTTTACTGAGGGTTATATTGGTGTCCTGTTGAGGACTGTTCGGAGGAGGTCCTTTTGTCCTTGGAAGTTGATTAGTGTGAGTGTCACTCAGTTATTCAAGTCATTTTCAACATACTTTGTATACTTTTCCATACCTCCAATACCAATAAGCAATCATTTTTCATTTACATTTAATTAAATTGAATTAAACTTAATTTACTGTAATTAAATTAAATTCAAATTCGCTTTTTCGGCATGCAAAATTAACCTTGAAATTTGAAAGCAGTTTAAAAAAAGAAAGAAAGAAAAGAAACAGCCTGATAAAATATAGTTAATTACTGAGTAAAAGTCCAAAAGGTGAAGTAGACGTTATGAAAGCATTCATGGTCCGGGGGAAGGGAAGGGAACGGGTGTGGGGCGAATGATTTTTAACATTCACGGTCCGGGGGTGGTGAGTGTGCAGAGTGTACCGAGAGTCGGAGGACAAGTGAGGACAGCGGAGGAGAATATGCTAATGAGCACCCAACACTGTGAGGGCCCCTTTGTGCGTCGATGACATCACACACGCGGCCTCTCCATGTGGAGGAGGGCCTGTGCAGCGCGAGCCGCCGCTAGCCTGGTGCGCCTGCTAGCCTGGTGCGCCTGCTAGCCTGGTGCGCCCGCTAGCCTGGTGCGCCCGCTAGCTTGGTGCGCCGCTACAAGGCGCTCGTCCGTCCTCCTGTCATGTATGTTCTGGGAGGGAGGGAGGGACAAACAACGAGCTAATCGATATGAGGAGTTGATTATCCAGATAGAGGAGGAGGAGAATAAGGAGAAACAAAAGGAGGAGGAGGAACAGGAGGAGGAGGAGGAGGAACAGGAGGAGGAGGAGCAGGAGGAACAGTAACAGGAGGAGAACGAGGAGAAGTAGGAGGAGGAGGAGAAGTAGGAGGAGCAGGAGGAGGAGGAGAAGTAGGAGGAGGAGGTGGAGCAAGAGGAACAGGAGGAGGAGAAGTAGGAGGAACAGGAGGAGGCGGAGGCCGGGCTCAGCCAGGCCGGTCGCGGGGGTTGGAAGGCGTTGTGTAACGACAAGCTAATCTGATCCGAGGGCCGTTCTCCGGCTCCGGCTTTTCCTAGAAGCCGGCAGTGGGAGTAGAGGAGGCGCGGTGGGGGTAGAGGAGGCGCGGTGGGGGTAGAGGAGGCGTGGTAGGAGTAGAGGAGGCACGGTGGGAGTAGAGGAGGCGCGGTGGGGGTAGAGGAGGCGCGGTGGGAGTAGAGGAGGCGCGGTGGGGGTAGAGGAGGCGCGCTGGGAGTAGAGGAGGCGCAGCGTGCCGAGGCCTGCTGAGAGCAGCAGGAGCTCCAAGACACTTCACATGTTTGGACTGAAGCTGTCAGTCGCCAGGCTGATCAAGCTGTTTTGATCATTTCCTTTATGATGGTTTATCCTCCATGAACGCCTCGAAGCGGCTCTTCTTCAGACCCAGCAGGGGGGGCGTCTCGCTGGGAGGGTGGGCTCGCTGTATGGCTGCACGCTCCCGTTCTGAGTACCCTGACGTACCAAGCACCCAGACGCACCCTAGGCCTCGTGACGAGCACTGTACTGTGCACATTCTGAAGGTAGGAGGAGGTAGGAGGTGAAGGTAGGAGGAGGTAGGAGGAACTACATGTACATGCAGAGAACTTGGCAGGGCGACGTTGGGAAAAAAAATCCAATATCGCAATATTAAATGGCTAAACATTTTGATGTTGCCATGTTTGGGATATTTCTGTTTTTAATTATGTTTTGTCAGATTTTTCAAAAAGCCTGTCACCATATTATGTGTCTGGATATGATTACCAAGTAGACTTCATTCTATTTATAAAGTAAGTCCCTTTGTCCGTGAACAGTTAATTTACTTCTGTTCCCTGTAATACAGCACCTAAAATCCAAAAGGTCTCACGTCACAATATAGATATGTTATCGATTAATCACCCTGTCCCACGGCGAACATGATCCTTCAAGGCCCCAGGCTGATGAACCCTAGACCTCTCTCTCCCTCCCTCCCTCCCCTCCCTCCCTCCCCCCTCCTCGGGTTACGCTGTGTTTACAGCCCAGCCCGCCGTGCTGCCGGGAGCCAGCGAATGGTTAATGGAACAGCTCACGCCCCACTGACTACACACCGTCATTCACTGTGCTGTGGGCCTGGGGCTGAGGGACTTATATAACCTCTGAGAGGAGGAAGTGTGTTCACGGCTGTCCTTTTACTCAACAGAGGCGGCCCGCCCGGTCTGAAGGGCCTATAAATAACTTCCTGTATGATGCAAAAAGCCCATTGTGAGAAGCAAGGCGCCCTGTTGATGTTTGCCACCAGTAAACATTTTTGATTTATTCCCGAGTTGCACACAAGCTTTTCTTGTCTCGCTCTATCGCTCTCTCGCTCTCTCTCTCTCTCTCACTCTCTCTCTCTCGCTCTCTCTCTCATCTCTCTAGCACTCTCTCTCTCTCATCACTGTCTCTCTTTTGTCACTCGCTCTTGTCACTGACTCTCTCCCTCCCCCCTCTCTCCCACTTCAATTCAATTAAATTCAGAACAACTTGACTGACGGCCCCCTAAACATTTGCATTCCCAAAACGTCTCACCATCTCCCCCCCTCGTCTCCCCCCCTCCCCCTCCCTCTCTCCCCCCCAGGTAAGCCGCGCAGTGTGGGCGGCTGGGAGCGCGTGCAGCTCTCGGGCGTCTTCAACGTGAGGAAGGGGAAGCTGGCGCTGCCGGTGAACCGCTGGTCCAAGCGGCAGGTCACCCTGAGTGGAACCTGCCTCATCGTCTCCTCCGTCAAGCACGCGCACACCGGCAAGATGCACATCCTGCCTCTGATTGGTGGAAAGGTGCGTGTGGTCACCTGCGTGTCCGGGCGCTCTGCCTCTTGATTGGTGGACAGGTGCGTGCGGTGAGGTGGGCGGGGACATCCTGTGTAGACAACGTACAGATGGGGAACCACATCTGGGAGAGTCGGACCCCCCCCCGTTTCTGACCAATTACTTTTTATAAGTCGGCCTTGAAAATGAGTTTCTATTGGTTTAATTATTCATTTTACTGTCATGTTTTGTGTCTGTAGCGTTTTTGTCCATTGTCTTTCACTGGAAATGTATGAACTGAAAAATACTGCACAACATTATGATGTATGTGATGTACAATAATATAGTACAATATTATACTAGTACGTATACAGTATATACAGTCCGTCCCCCAACATCCAGGACAAAACTGTCAGAAGGCGGAGACGGTTTTTTTTCCTCCCTCAGACAAACGCGCCATCTGTCTTTCTTTTACCGTCTGTGATGTAGCTCCGCCCCCAGAGCCGCGGGCCCGCCGTGGGCGGAGCTACCAGAGATGCGGCTGGCGGTGGTTTTGTCGTTTTTTTTCTGGGGGGGGGGGTTCCGTTTGGGGTCGTGATCAGCGACGCAGCCTGGTTCTGTGGTTCTGAGGGACGGGCTGATGTTCTGGAGGCGTGCGTTCTGATCGGATGAGAACGCCGCAGGCGGATGTTGTTTTTGTAGCTGATGAGAAAAGTGTCTTCAAACGCCATTTCTTTATTTTCTTTTCCTTCCGATTCTGCTCCAGCGATCTGTTCTGACAAGAAGCGGGTTTGTGGGAGGGAGAACGAGGTGGTTTTGTTTTCTTGTGTGTGTGTGTGTGTGTGTGTGTGTGTGTGTGTGTGTGTGTGTGTGTGTGTGTGTGTGTGTGTGTGTGTGTGTGTGTGTGTGTGTGTGTGTGTGTGTGTGTGTGTGTGTGTGTGTGTGTCGTTGCTGTTCACTGTGTGATTGAAATGTGATACACGATCTGAAAAACAAGTGGATAAGCATTGTGGAAGAGAAGTATCTTTGTTTGATGACAGGCTTCACAGGCTGATGTCTGGCATGTGATTCTAATGGGCTGTGTGTATGTCTGCATGTGCGTGTTTGTGTGGTGTGGTCTGTGTGTGTGTGTGTCTGCATGTGCGTTGTTTGTTTGTGTGTGTCTGTGTGTGTGTTGTGTCTGCATGTGTGTGTTTGTGTGTGTGTGCTTGTGTGTGTGTCTGTGTGTGTGTGTGTCTGCGTGTGTGCGTGTTTGTGTGTGTGTGCTTGTGTGTGTGTGTGTGTGTCTGTGTTCGTGTGTGTGTCGTTGTGTGTGTGTGTGTGTGTGTGTGTGGTGTGTGTGTGTGTGTGTGTGTGTGCGTGTGTTGTGTGTGTGTGTGTGTGTATGTCTGCATGTGCTGTTTGTGTGTGTGTGCTTGTGTGTGTGTGTGTGTGTGTGTGTGTGTGTGTGTGTGTGTGTGTGTGTGTGTGTGTGTGTGTGTGTGTGCGTGCTCCAGGTGGAGGAGGTGCGGAGGACACAGCCACTGCCTGGCGTTCAGCTCGGCCGGCCCCCAGAACCAGACGTACTAACGTCACGTACGAGTCGTACACAGAGCACCTCCGCTGGCACCGCCACGCAGCCAAGGTACACAGAAAGACTCCATCTCCCACCATGCATTAGGTTGTTTATAGGTAGGGTAGTGGATGAGCTGTCATGTCCCCCCCCCCACACACACACACACACACACTACATCAAGTGCTTTCTCTTATAGAGTGTCTTCAGAAACTCTCCATATAATTGCAGTGTGTTAATATTATGGTATGTATTCCTGTGTGTGTCAGATTGCGTCCCAGAGGGTGAGCTCTGTGGACCTGTCCTGCTGCAGCTTGGAGGAGCTGCCGCCAGCCCTGTTCTACAGCCAGGACCTCACCCACCTCAACCTCAAACACAACTTCATGTCCCCACACAGGGGCCTGGGGGCCCTCACCCAGGTCAGTGGCCCCCCCCGCCGGACCCCTAGGTGTTGGGCTGACCTCCACCTCTCACACACATCTCTCGCTCTGTCTCTCTCTATGTCTCTCTGTGTCTCTCTCTGTCTCTCTAGCTCTCTCTCTATCTCAATCTCTCTCTCTCTCTCTTCTCTCTCTCTTCTCTCTCTCTCTCTCTTTCTCTCTCTCCTCTTCTCTCTCTCTCTCTCTCTCTCTCTCTCTCTCTCTCTCTCTCTCTCTCTCTCTCTCTCTCTCTCTCTCTCTCTCTCTCTCTGTCTCTCTCTCCAAGCATACAGATACACACACTGTGAAATATTTTCCTCAGACCCTTGTCCTTCATCCCTGGGTTGATCCTTACCACACACGCACAACATGTTCTCTCTCCCTCTCCCTCTCTCTCTCTCTCTCTCTCTCCCTCTCACATACACCTCACCAGTGTTTACACAGCAAGACATGTGTGTCCAGGGCCCCCAGCTTGATTTGTTGGTTTGTTTCTCTGTAGCCCCTCCTCCTCCATGTCTAATTGGGCTTCGGTCACACGGTTGGCCGTGTCATGGTATTAGGGTCAGAGGTCAATGTTGTTTTTGCACTACCAGCCCATTACCTCACTGCTCTGTGGTAGCATCAGGATTTCATCCAATACACCCCACCTCTCTCCTCTCCCTCCCCCTCCCTCCCTCCCTCTCCCTCCCCTCCCTCCCCTCCTCCCTCCCTCCCTCCCCCCCTCCCCCCCCTCCCTCCAGGTTGTCTCACAGGACCAGGTAGGGGTTAGCCACCACTAGAGACACTAAACACCCACAGAGCTGCCGCCTGTTGACTTGTTGTGACAACATCCTGTCTGTTTGTGGCACAGTGCCTCCACTAAACCATCGTTCTCTCTGGGGCTCATCGACCACACCTGGTTCACGCCGCGCCACCACACACTGTTTAAAGGCCATGAGACGTTTTGGGTTGTTTTGTGTGACGGCAATAACGAGGGATTAGCCCTCGACGGTAGCACTGGCTGCTGGCAGCAGAGCAGCTCTCGTCTAGCTCCTGCAGCGCTGAATGGTTTACATTTACATTTCTGTCAGGCGGGGAGCGCTGCTTCAAGACAGACGGGTTATTACGGCCCAGACAGGGTAACCTCCTCCGGGCTGTAGTGTGGAGATAGAGACGAGACGCCGGCCCTGCCTGAGACCCATAACGCTTCCACGCATCCCCTTAGCTGTTGTCTGTAGCCCCTTAGCTGTTGTCTGTAGCCCCTTAGCTGTTGTCTGTAGCCCCTTAGCTGTTGTCTGTAGAGCTTGCTAGCTGTGGTATTTAGCCCCTTAGCTGTTTCCTGTAGTAGCATCTTAGCTGTTCCCTGCAGTCCCCTAAAGCTGCTCTCTGTAGCCCGTAGCCGCTGTCTGGCTGCAGCTCAGTGCCTGTGGGGGGGGGGGGGGGGGAGGGTGTGGGAGGTGGCGGGGCGACCCTGCTCCTGATGGGAGTGGAGATCCGCTCCCATTGTTCCTCTGTAAACAGGCGCTTCCCAGAGCTCGCTTCCAGGAATGCCTGTTGTTTTTCCGGCGGCGGGCTACCGCGGCCCCGCGGCCCCCGCGACGGTGGGGGGGGGGGGAACGGCCGGTCAACCCAGGGTCCCTCCGTCAGCCACACTAGAATGAGTCGGACACACACACACACACAAAGGCATGCAGACACGCACACACATAGACATGAAGGGTAAACACACTCGCAGACATGCATGCAAAGAAACGGATGCACAACACGCAGACGCCAACATGCCATGCAAAACACCTGCATACATGCGCACGCACACACACGCACGCACGCACACACACGCACACGGCACACAAATGCACACGCATGTGCACCACGCCCACATCCCCCTTCTCTGCTTCAAACCCTTTAGCTTTGGGTAAACATGGGTCTTAAAATAGTGGACGCGTTTGCATGTGCGTGTGTTTCATGTTCTGTTGTTTCCTAATCTCACGGAGGCCCTCTGCACTGCCTCTCAGACGGGCATTATGGAAATACTCATGTTTACCCGCTACGTCCTCTGACATGACTGACCTCTCCGGCCTCTCAGGTTC
>JAXIVH010000623.1:12500-30582 GCA_036785325.1 Urophycis tenuis | reverse complement strand
CCGCGGTAGCCCGCCGCCGGAAAAACAACAGGCATTCCTGGAAGCGGAGCTCTGGGAAGCGCCTGTTTACAGAGGAACAATGGGAGCGGATCTCCACTCCCATCAGGAGCAGGGTCGCCCCGCCACCTCCACACCCTCCCCCTCCCCCCCCCCCCCCCCCCCACAGGCACTGAGCTGCAGCCAGACAGCGGCTACGGGCTACAGAGAGCAGCTTAGGGGACTGCAGGGAACAGCTAAGATGCTACTACAGGAAACAGCTAAGGGGCTAAATACCACAGCTAGCAAGCTCTACAGACAACAGCTAAGGGGCTACAGACAACAGCTAAGGGGCTACAGACAACAGCTAAGGGGATGCGTGGAAGCGTTATGGGTCTCCAGGCAGGGCCTGCGTCTCGTCTCCATCTCCACACTACAGCCGGGAGGAGGTTACCCCTGTCTGGGCCGTAATAACCCGTCTGACTTGAAGCAGCGCTCCCCGGCTTGACAGAAATGTAAATGTAAACCATTCAGCGCTGCAGGAGCTAGATGAGAGCTGCTCTGCTGCCAGCAGCCAGTGCTACCGTCGAGGGCTAATCCCTCCTCGTTATTGCCGTCACACAAAACAACCCAAAACGTCTCATGGCCTTTAAAACAGTGTGTGGTGGCGCGGCGTGAACCCGGTGTGGTCGATGAGCCCCAGAGAGAACGATGGTTTAGTGGAGGCACTGTGCCACAAACAGACAGGATGTTGTCACAACAAGTCAACAGGCGGCAGCTCTGTGGGTGTTTAGTGTCTCTAGTGGTGGCTAACCCCTACCTGGTCCTGAGAGACAACCTGGAGGGAGGGGGGGGGGGGGGGGGGAGGGAGGGAGAGGGAGGGGGAGGGGGAGGGAGAGAGAGAGGTGGGGTGTATTGGATGAAATCCTGATGCTACCACAGAGTAGTGAGGTAATGGGCTGGTAGTGCAAAAACAACATTGACCTCTGACCCTAATACCATGACACGGCCAACCGTGTGACCGAAGGCCCAATTAGACATGGGAGGAGGAGGGGCTACAGAGAAACAAACCAACAAATCAAGCTGGGGGCCCTGGACACACGTCTTGCTGTGTAAACACTGTGAGTGTGTATGTGAGAGGGAGAGAGAGAGAGAGAGAGAGGGAGAGGGAGAGAGAACATGTTTGTGCGTGTGTGGTAAGGATCAACCCAGGGATGAAGGACAAGGGTCTGAGGAAAATATTTCACAGTGTGTGTATCTGTATGCATGGAGAGAGAGAGAGAGAGAGAGAGAGAGAGAGAGAGAGAGAGAGAGAGAGAGAGAGAGAGAGAGAGAGAGAGAGAGAGAGAGAGAGAGAGAGAGAGAGACAGAGACAGAGAGAGAGAGAGAGAGAGAGAGACAGAGAGAGAGACAGAGACAGAGACAGAGAGACAGACAGAGAGAGAGAGAGAGAGAGAGAGAGAGAGAGACACAGAGAGACATAGACAGAGACAGAGCGAGAGATGTGTGTGAGAGGTGGAGGTCAGCCCAACACCTAGGGTCCGGCGGGGGGGCACTGACCTGGTGAGGGCCCCCAGGCCCCTGTGTGGGGACATGAAGTTGTGTTTGAGGTTGAGGTGGGTGAGGTCCTGGCTGTAGAACAGGGCTGGCGGCAGCTCCTCCAAGCTGCAGCAGGACAGGTCCACAGAGCTCACCCTCTGGGACGCAATCTGACACACACAGGAATACATACCATAATATTAACACACTGCAATTATATAGAGAGTTTCTGAAGACACTCTATAAGAGAAAGCACTTGATGTAGTGAATGTGTGTGTGTGTGTGGGGACATGACAGCTCATCCACTACCCTACATATAAACAACCTAATGCATGGTGGGAGATGGAGTCTTTCTGTGTACCTTGGCTGCGTGGCGGTGCCAGCGGAGGTGCTCTGTGTACGACTCGTAGCTGACGTAGTACGTCTGGTTCTGGGGGCCGGCCGAGCTGAACGCCAGGCAGTGGCTGTGTCTCCGCACCTCCTCCACCTGGAGCACACACACACACACACACACACACACAGACACACACACACACACACACACACACACACACACACACACACACACACACACACACACACACACACACACACACACACACAAACACGCACATGCAGACATACACACACACACACACAAACACACGCACACACACACACACACACACACACAGACACGAACACACACACGAACACACACACACAGACACACACACACGCACACACACAGACACACACACAAGCACACACACACAAACACACACACACGCAGACACACACACACAGACACACACACAAGCACACACACACAAACACACACATGCAGACACACACACACACAGACACACACACAAACAAACACGCACATGCAGACACACACACACACAGACACACACACACAAACACGCACATGCAGACATACACACAGCCATTAGAATCACATGCCAGACATCAGCCTGTGAAGCCTGTCATCAAACAAAGATACTTCTCTTCCACAATGCTTATCCACTTGTTTTTCAGATCGTGTATCACATTCAATCACACAGTGAACAGCAACGACACACACACACACACACACACACACACACACACACACACACACACACACACACACACACACACACACACACACACACACACACACACACACACACACACACACACACACACACACACACAAGAAAACAAAACCACCTCGTTCTCCCTCCCACAAACCCGCTTCTTGTCAGAACAGATCGCTGGAGCAGAATTGGAAGGAAAAGAAAATAAAGAAATGGCGTTTGAAGACACTTTTCTCATCAGCTACAAAAACAACATCCGCCTGCGCGTTCTCATCCGATCAGAACGCACGCCTCCAGAACATCAGCCCGTCCCTCAGAACCACAGAACCAGGCTGCGTCGCTGATCACGACCCAAACGGAACCCCCCCCAGAAAAAAACGACAAAACCACCGCCAGCCGCATCTCTGGTAGCTCCGCCCACGGCGGCCCGCGGCTCTGGGGGCGGAGCTACATCACAGACGGTAAAAGAAAGACAGATGGCGCGTTTGTCTGAGGGAGGAAAAAAAACCGTCTCCGCCTTCTGACAGTTTTGTCCTGGATGTTGGGGGACGGACTGTATATACTGTATACGCACTAGTATAATATTGTACTAGTATAATATTGTACATCACATACATCATAATGTTGTGCAGTATTTTTCAGTTCATACATTTCCAGTGAAAGACAATGGACAAAAACGCTACAGACACAAAACATGACAGTAAAATGAATAATTAAACCAATAGAAACTCATTTTCAAGGCCGACTTATAAAAAGTAATTGGTCAGAAACGGGGGGGGTCCGACTCTCCCAGATGTGGTTCCCCATCTGTACGTTGTCTACACAGGATGTCCCGCCCACCTCACCGCACGCACCTGTCCACCAATCAAGAGGCAGAGCGCCCGGACACGCAGGTGACCACACGCACCTTTCCACCAATCAGAGGCAGGATGTGCATCTTGCCGGTGTGCGCGTGCTTGACGGAGGAGACGATGAGGCAGGTTCCACTCAGGGTGACCTGCCGCTTGGACCAGCGGTTCACCGGCAGCGCCAGCTTCCCCTTCCTCACGTTGAAGACGCCCGAGAGCTGCACGCGCTCCCAGCCGCCAACGCTGCGCGGCTTACCTGGGGGGGAGAGAGGGAGGGGGAGGGGGGGAGACGAGGGGGGGGAGATGGTGAGACGTTTTGGGAATGCAAATGTTTAGGGGCCGTCAGTCAAGTTGTTCTGAATTTAATTGAATTGAAGTGGGAGAGAGGGGGGAGGGAGAGAGTCAGTGACAAGAGCGAGTGACAAAAGAGAGACAGTGATGAGAGAGAGAGAGTGCTAGAGAGATGAGAGAGAGAGCGAGAGAGAGAGAGTGAGAGAGAGAGAGAGAGCGAGAGAGAGACAGAGCGAGACAAGAAAAGCTTGTGTGCAACTCGGGAATAAATCAAAAATGTTTACTGGTGGCAAACATCAACAGGGCGCCTTGCTTCTCACAATGGGCTTTTTGCATCATACAGGAAGTTATTTATAGGCCCTTCAGACCGGGCGGCCGCCTCTGTTGAGTAAAAGGACAGCCGTGAACACACTTCCTCCTCTCAGAGGTTATATAAGTCCTCAGCCCCAGGCCCACAGCACAGTGAATGACGGTGTGTAGTCAGTGGGGCGTGAGCTGTTCCATTAACCATTCGCTGGCTCCCGGCAGCACGGCGGGCTGGGCTGTAAACACAGCGTAACCCGAGGAGGGGGGAGGGAGGGAGGGAGGGAGGGAGAGAGAGAGAGGTCTAGGGTTCATCAGCCTGGGGCCTTGAAGGATCATGTTCGCCGTGGGACAGGGTGATTAATCGATAACATATCTATATTGTGACGTGAGACCTTTTGGATTTTAGGTGCTGTATTACAGGGAACAGAAGTAAATTAACTGTTCACGGACAAAGGGACTTACTTTATAAATAGAATGAAGTCTACTTGGTAATCATATCCAGACACATAATATGGTGACAGGCTTTTTGAAAAATCTACAAAACATAATTAAAAACAGAAATATCCCAAACATGGCAACATCAAAATGTTTAGCCATTTAATATTGCGATATTGGATTTGTTTTCCCAACGTCGCCCTGCCAAGTTCTCTGCATGTACATGTAGTTCCTCCTACCTCCTCCTACCTTCACCTCCTACCTTCTCCTACCTTCAGAATGTGCACAGTACAGTGCTCGTCACGAGGCCTAGGGTGCGTCTGGGTGCTTGGTACGTCAGGGTGCTCAGAACGGGAGCGTGCAGCCATACAGCGAGCCCACCCTCCCAGCGAGACGCCCCCCTGCTGGGTCTGAAGAAGAGCCGCTTCGAGGCGTTCATGCAGGATAAACCATCATAAAGGAAATGATCAAAACAGCTTGATCAGCCTGGCGACTGACAGCTTCAGTCCAAACATGTGAAGTGTCTTGGAGCTCCTGCTGCTCTCAGCAGGCCTCGGCACGCTGCGCCTCCTCTACTCCCACCGCGCCTCCTCTACCCCCACCGCGCCTCCTCTACTCCCACCGCGCCTCCTCTACCCCCACCGCGCCTCCTCTACTCCCACCGTGCCTCCTCTACTCCTACCACGCCTCCTCTACCCCCACCGCGCCTCCTCTACCCCCACCGCGCCTCCTCTCGCCGGAGAAAGGCCCTCGGATCAGATTAGCTTGTCGTTACACAACGCCTTCCAACCCCCGCGACCGGCCTGGCTGAGCCCGGCCTCCGCCTCCTCCTGTTCCTCCTACTTCTCCTCCTCTTGCTCCACCTCCTCCTCCTACTTCTCCTCCTCCTGCTCCTCCTACTTCTCCTCCTCCTCCTACTTCTCCTCGTTCTCCTCCTGTTACTGTTCCTCCTGCTCCTCCTCCTCCTGTTCCTCCTCCTCCTCCTCCTGTTCCTCCTCCTCCTTTTGTTTCTCCTTATTCTCCTCCTCCTCTATCCGGAGCCCGTGGCTACTCCTGGCGCTCCCCAGTGTGGATAATCAACTCCTCATCGATTAGCTCGTTGTTTGTCCCTCCCTCCCTCCCAGAACATACATGACAGGAGGACGGACGAGCGCCTTGTAGCGGCGCACCAAGCTAGCGGGCGCACCAGGCTAGCGGGCGCACCAGGCTAGCAGGCGCACCAGGCTAGCGGCGGCTCGCGCTGCACAGGCCCTCCTCCACATGGAGAGGCCGCGTGTGTGATGTCATCGACGCACAAAGGGGCCCTCACAGTGTTGGGTGCTCATTAGCATATTCTCCTCCGCTGTCCTCACTTGTCCTCCGACTCTCGGTACACTCTGCACACTCACCACCCCGGACCGTGAATGTTAAAAATCATTCGCCCCACACCCGTTCCCTTCCCTTCCCCCGGACCATGAATGCTTTCATAACGTCTACTTCACCTTTTGGACTTTTACTCAGTAATTAACTATATTTTATCAGGCTGTTTCTTTTCTTTCTTTCTTTTTTTAAACTGCTTTCAAATTTCAAGGTTAATTTTGCATGCCGAAAAAGCGAATTTGAATTTAATTTAATTACAGTAAATTAAGTTTAATTAAATTTAATTAAATGTAAATGAAAAATGATTGCTTATTGGTATTGGAGGTATGGAAAAGTATACAAAGTATGTTGAAAATGACTTGAATAACTGAGTGACACTCACACTAATCAACTTCCAAGGACAAAAGGACCTCCTCCGAACAGTCCTCAACAGGACACCAATATAACCCTCAGTAAAAGGTGCTTTCCACAACAATGCTCCTGAAATAGCAAATGAGGCCATCGCCCCCACCCACCCCCACCTCCACCCCCCACTCACTACGTCCGCTTCAATCTAAACAACGGAGTGGAATGCTGGTCCTGTCTCCTCCTCCTCCACCATTTTCCTGGGTGGTTCACAGCAGACATAAGACAGCTGTATGCCTGCTGGTCACATGACACGGCCTCCATCCACGCTCCCCTGCATGACTCACTCCCCCCCGCTCTCCTCAGGACCGTTTCCTGTCTGTTGTTTAAAAGACCCTTCCGGACACTCTCTCTTGTCCTTGACATGTGTGGCCGACGCCCATTTCTGTTTCCGCCAATGGGAAACGGCGACTGCAAACAAATAAAAGGGGCATTTAACTCCTCGCCCTGAAGACGTCACGTCGGCACGTCTTACAGGCAACACAGGGGCACACACACACACAGACACAGACACACACACACCCTGTCCCTCTCTCACACACACACACACACACACCCACACACCCTGTCCCTCTCACACACACACACACACACTCACACACCCTGTCCCTCACACACACACACACACACACACACACACACACACACACACACACACACACACACACACACACACACACACACACACACACACACACACACACACACACACACACTTTGAGGTTAGTCGCCTTGCTCAAGGGATCTTGGCGCTGGAGCGCGGAGGAGGAAGCTTGCAACACTGTTGGAGGTGGTGCCTCCAACCGCACCACCTCCAGAACTCTCCCCGGCGCCGACCTGGGCCTCGCCCAAGATGGCGGCCGTCACGTGTTCCCCATCTGGCGCCGGTTACCAGTACTGGTGCTGGCAGCGAGCCGCAGCAGCGCTGAGAGTCCTCTATATAACAACAACACGGCCCGCTCTCACCCCTTCCTTCATTTGATGGCTCTGCTCTGGAACCACAGGCTGGCCAAGAGACCACCGCACGCCAGCAGGGCACAGCGCCGGGGAATAGGGTGTATTAACCCCCCACCCACCACCACCCACCACCACCACCCACCTCCACCATCTCCACCCACCTCCACCCACTCGCGTCCTGTGCTGAGCAGTTATACTTTTTGGTAGGAGGTAACAAACTACTGTTGACCTTGAGGGGCAAAGAGGAGTAGAGCAGTAGAGAAGTCTCCTCCTCCTCCTCCTCCTCCTCCTGCTGCTGCTGCTGTCTCTGGTTCATCAGAATTACAGAGGAGGTGAAACCTGAGTTCCTCTGAGGTCGTCGTTCCTTCGCTGTCAGCACTGTGTGTGTGTGTGTGTGTGTGTGTGAGAGAGGGACAGGGTGTGTGAGTGTGCGTGTGTGTATGTGTGTGTGTGTCTGTGTGTGTGTGTGTGTGTGTGTGTGTGTGTGTGTGTGTGTGTGTGTGTGTGTGTGTGTGTGTGTGTGTGTGTGTGTGTGTGAGGGACAGGGTGTGTGAGTGTGTGTGTGTGTGTGTGTGTGTGAGGGACAGGGTGTGTGAGTGTGCGTGTGTGTATGTGTGTGTGTGTGTGTGTGTGTGTGTGTGTGTGTGTGTGTGTGTGTGTGTGTGTGTGTGTGTGTGTGTGTGTGTGTGTGTGAGGGACAGGGTGTGTGAGTGTGTGTGTGTGTGTGCCAATACAAGCCAATAGACAGTGTGCATGGCGATACTGCTGACTCAGTCTCAGGTTAAACGTCTACATCCTTGTCAGTGTGAAGCTTTGTCTTTTCAGAGTAAAAGTTGCTGTTTTTTATACGCAGTAATGACACCATAATAATGGCTGCTTTACTGATTACTACTAGGAGGAAATGAGATAATGGTTGAGCGTCCTTGTTTGAAACAGACGTTTGATTATCCACAGTCATCATTATGTAATAATTGTATGAGGTGTGGTTTAGCCGCAGAACAAACATTCAGGGCTTGTGCCATCATCATTACAAATCCTATTAATATGCTAATGCTTTTATTTCCCCTTGGGGCTTCCTGAAGTCAATGTATTTAGTGCTCTGAGTTCTGTTGATTGAGCCGTGGCGGCGATGGAACGCTGCGGGCTGTGAGCACTAGTGAAGGGCACACCAAGCTGATCATGTAGATGAAATGTTCTGGCGTGTCAGTGGTGTGGGGAACACGCGTGTGCTAGTACAATGGTCATGGCAGTAGTATTAGTAGCAGAGTGTCAGGTTTTTACAATGTTTACTCAATGGCAGAATTGTTTGCTCCATTTTACGACAAAACACCATCTTATAAGCCCTGACGGAATTCTTTAAGAGTACAGTATTTAAAATTTAAAATCTGACTTGTATATCAAGTGTTTATATCCTATTCATGCCATGAACTCTTGCCACTGTCATGGCATAAACAACATCCTAAACAACATGCATTGTTATCTATATGTTGTTGTTAAGCCGGCCGTCGCTGCCTTGTGTAAAAACAACCAAAAAGGATCAAAACTAATACCCCGGGGTGTTAATCCCCTCCGGACCCCCGGCACCTCCATCCTCTTAGCCCCTCAGTCTGTTTGTCTCCCGCCAGAACAACAAGCAGCCGCCATCTTTAAAAACACCGCGGATAACACCGCACATCTGTAAGAGCAGCAACATCTGTAAGAGCAGCAGCAGCAGCAGCAGCAACAACACCCTGTGGCCTTTGCTGCGCTGCGCGGTGGGAAGGGCAGAGAGGCCGCTGGCTACCTCCAGATGGGTCTACCTGTGTGTGTGTGTGTGTGGGGGGGGGCTTCTGGGACCACAACACCGGACATTGTTCCAGCAGGACCATTCATCAGAGACCCACTGACCCAACACAATGGGAGCGCCCATGAATGAGCAGGGAAGGGTGTGTGTGTGTGTGTGTGTGTGTGTGTGTGTGTGTGTATACTTTAGAGTTATTGAGTGGTCATTTCCCATGAAGCACAAATATAATATTATGCTGTAGGAAAATAAGCAGGTCCATTTAGGGTAGTAAATGCTAGGAAGGGTAAAATTGTCACATGAACATTTGAATGGGTTTCGGTTTGATATGGTCAGGTTAAATCATGAGGGGTGACAAAAACCTCAAGACCGCAAGAGAGAACAGACAGCAGCCAGGGCCTCGCTGATGAGGCAACCAGGGGGTCAATACAGGAACCAAGACGTCTTCTGGATCCTAGCTTCCCCTATACTGAGATGAGAGCATCAATGACGAGGCTTCTTGGGGATAGCAGCTGGGAAGTGTGAGTGTGTGTTGGGATTTGTGTGTGTGTGTTTATGTACGTCGTGTGTGTGTGCGTGCGCGTGTGTCATCAGCTGTTCTCATGACTCGATGATAACCATCTTCCTCATGTATACTTGGCACTGCAGTGTGGCCCCTGGAACTAGACCCAATGTGAATCCAGAGAAGCTCATCCACTTGCCATCATAACTGGTTATCAAAATAGGAACATGATCATCACACCCAGTCTCATTAATCTCTTGAGTGCAGTGTTCAGGGACACAGATCCTTTGTGTGTGTGTGTGTGGAAATAGAAGGCCAAGTGTACTCCTCACCCAAAGTAAAAGCGCTACTCACCAAAGTAAAAGCGTATGAGGCAGCCAATCTCGTGGTTCATGCCCTCCTCCTGGACGCGGACCGGGTCCTCGAAGCCCAGGTTGGTGAGGTACTCGTTGAGTATCTTCAGGGGCCTCTCCTTGTCCTCCAGCCTCCACACCGAGCCCCCGTGCACCTGCATGTACATGCCCGGGGCGGGGACCTGGGCGGGGGCCTGGCCGGGGGCCTCGCCCCACCCGGCCCCCTGCCCCGGGAGCTCCAGGTCCGGCTGGGAGGCGGCGCTGCTGCTGCCCAGCGGCCGGGCCTGGGAGCTGGAGCTGCACCTGGAGGAGAGGGTGCCAAAGTCCGGGGTGTCCGGCCTGCTCTCCGCTCCTCCTCCTCCTCCTCCTCCCATAGAAGTACAAGTAGAAGCAGCGTCGGCGTAGTCCTCCTGTGGCCTCGCCACCGGCCCGTCTTCGGCGGCGCCCCGGTCCCCGCCCCCCAGGCAGCTGCCCGGGCGCGTGGGGGACGAGGTGGAGGCGGTCTCCACGTCGTCCGAGGAGCTCTCGAAGGGGTCGGGGCCCTCCGTGGGACTCTCTGCGTAAGGGCCGGGTCCCAGGGGGTCTGGTCCCAGGGCCTCCCCCAGGGAGTCCCGACGCTCGGCGCCTTGGGGCCCGCAGGAGCTGAAGTCCTCGCAGGTGCTGCTGGTCTCCACGTCGGAACCAGAGTAGAGCGCGTAGCGGTCGTCCATGGCAATGGGCTCCGCGTCGATGCCCAGGCTGAGGCTGTCGCTGAGGTAAACCTCGGAGGAATGGTCGCTGGGCATGCTGTCGGAGAATAGGCAACAGGAGAACTTGGTGTCCGGGTAGCACTGGGCCGGGTCGGTGCCGTCCAGGGTGGACTCGGGCTCAGTGTCGGTCTTGGGGATTGAAACATACGGAGTTTTCTTGACGTCAATGCTCTCACATAGACTCTGCTTGTCGTCGCTAGGTCCGTGGCTGCTGTCGTTGCAGTTTCCGTTCAAGTCCACCTGTGCGCCTGTTTTGCGATTCATCCGCACTATCGTCCCGGCTTTACCTTCCTCCAGCTGGGTAGCGATCTCTATGGCCGTGGTGTCCGTGGTGCAGAGCACGGGTCTCGGGTAGGAGGGAGTCAGCCAGTCGTGGACGTGGACGCACCCCCGCTGTGGGTCCGCTTTCACCCACACTTTGTCTGACACCTGGAGTTGCTTGGACTGCTTCTGCCGGAGGAAAGTCTTTCTGTCGAGGCTGAGGGTGTTGAGCGGAGAGGTAGAGGGAGTCGGGGTGGCCGCCGTCTCCGCCGAAGCCGCCGGGGGCTGACAGGCGGTCGGCGGGGCGCCCAGCGAGAGGTTCCGCTTGTGCTTTCTCCGTCTCCTGTTCAGCAAAGGGTTGACCGGGGGGGCGGCAGCGCTGCCGCTGCCCGATGCTAGGCTGCTGTAGGTATTCCCCCCCGACTTGACAGCGGGCATGTTGACACTTTTAGCCATGCCACCGTACGCGTTGGCCACCTGATTCTGGTAAATACCGTTTCTTATAGCGATCTGAAGTAGAGACGTCGTCGCGAGTCCTTTAGCGAACAGTTTGGACTCTCCCCCGTCGTCCTCCCCGCTGCCTGGTCGCAGCTTCCCGGTGGACAGCGGCGACAGCCCGGGGGGCTTCGCGGAGTTACCGTCGCTGCTCGGCTCGCGGGTCCCTTGTGGCGACGACGACCCGCAAGAGGCGTCCGTCTCCGACTCCCTGTCCTTCATCATCACGCTCCGCGGACTGTCCATCCTGGTCCGCTGTTGACAGCGATCAACACACCGTTAGTTAGCAGCCAGCAGGTGACGGCTAGCTGGGTTAGCATTAGCCTGTAGCCCTCCGTCTCGCTGGTTACGCGCCTATAATAACATGCTGTAGTAACTCGGCGCGCTTCATTCAAAGAGTTGACTACATCCTCGGCTAAGACGTTTTAAAAGAGCCAGCTAGCCGGGTGGAAATGGTGCAAAGCGTGTGTCGTCCAGCAGATATGCTAGTGGTGCTAGCGCACAGGACAGGTCAACACACTCCGGTCTGGACAGGGCGTGGTCTCATTGGATATGAATTAGCACAACGGAGAGCTACAACTGTGGGATTAGTTACGATCGCGGTTATTTTATAGAGATGCTCACGTTTGAAGATTTTAGTAGAAGTATTGTATACTCACGTTTACGGTGAAACTAGTGCTGGAGAGTCGTATGATGGAATGTCACGTATTCATTTTTCCATCTAGTCGGCTAGTGGTCGCATACCAGAGAGGGCATGTCGCGTCCACGAGCGCCACCTACCGGCTGCCCGTGGCCAGTGGGCTGCAGGTCCAGGGTTCTGGGCCTCACAAAGGGGACGTGCGCCCCCTAGTGGTACTCTGAAGAGCTCATTTTCTTTGTTGGTTCAACGTCCGCTATGATGAAAGAATTAAAAAATACAGAAATACTGAAAATCTGCTGTTTCACTGTTGTTCACATCTGCACGGTTTTTTTTTAATGGCTTTGCTTGACGTATCGTCGGATATGAAGGAGAACAGAGTAGCGTGTTCACGTCTACCTATGGGCTTATTGTCTCTAGAACAACATTATATTCTACTTTTTCCACCGACGATTACATTTGTAGGGTAAACTGTGCAGAAGGACGAGAAGGATCTCGTGTTCAGGGTGTTTTCACATTACTCTTTATTCTGTGTATGATATTAGATTGAACGAATTTATACATTACTCGAATTGTACATTCTTTGTTGGTGTAAAAGTATAGTATCCATAATAGTACATGTTACAATCTTACTAACCGTATTAATCTTCATACTTTGCTTGTGCGATACATAAAACGAAACAATGTCGCCTACTGCCCTCTTGTAGTGGATGGAGTCTGTATTCCAATATGTAACAAGCAAAATGCAGAATGGTTTCACCCCCATTAATAAAATAGGCATAGAACACATTTTTTGAAGTAATAAACTTTTATTTCTCCAGGAATGAAGCGAGCAGACAGCAGTGGCGCTCGACCGACCCAACTCCTCCCAGACATAAACATACACTCTTAAGAACAGACGGACGGATGAAGAGACGGGCAGACAGGAAACCTTGGTTGGCTGTGCAACGTGCCGACGGATTTGCTGGCGGACTTCCACCCGGCTGGTATTACACACACAAGCCTCTAGATGGCAGTATATACTAGCACATCTGGGGGACTCGTTGTAAAACTTAACTTCAATTAGTAAACACCTATGCCTTTTCATTGTGAAATAAAAATGTTCGAATTGTATTATTTTTAAGTATCTACCACTTAAAGACCAACTATTAATTCCTTTTCTTGTGCCCCCATAAGCTTTGAAAAACGCTGGCACAGTTGGATGCAAGATCAGGTGAGGAAATACAGAAACAAAGAAAAAGGCTGAATGATGATCTTGTTTTGATTCAGTTTGTGTCTCATAAAGTCAGACTCACCCTGATACTGATAGGGAGGTTAGTGTGTTTTAAATGGTAGTGGTCCCTCCTCCTCCTCCTTCTCCTCCTCCTTCTCCTTCACAAAGCGCTAAGAGCCAGAGTTTATTTTTAGGCAGTGCTGATAGTGGAAATAGCAGCAATGTTGATGTTATTTGCCATTAAATGTCTATTTATAGCCATGACTAATGTTTAATGATTGTGTGTGGAGCACCTTCAGCCAAGACTATGTAACAAATCAATAATAGTCTTCTTCTCACGTGTCTTTCTTTACCTGAAAAATCCTATACATTTGTACATTTTGCATTTTGCACATTTGGTACATTTGCACATCTACTTTGCACAATTTATATCTGCACATCTATTTTCATTTTTATATCTACACCTCAGTCAGACTCAGTTACCAATTGCACTGTTCATCTCAATAGGATGATTACTGTTACTATTTATGTATACAGGTTTTCATTTTTTCATTTGATCTGATTCTAAGAGCTCGCATATAATTTTATCTTAATTTAGGTCAATCTATTTATTGTTTATACTCAGGTTTTTTATTGCACTCCTCTATCCCCTTCTACTGCTGGTCAATGTGAATTTCTCCTAAGGCAAATTAATAAAGGAATATCTTATCTTATCTCATCTTAATAGTCATGTTTGGTTTTTGCCTCAGTTCGTTTGTCCAATTCAAGTGGACGGTGACTCATCATCCAACACAATGCATCAAGGCTGGAAATATATCTTCTCTGTCAAGGTTTGTATTTGTAGCCCTTAGTTAGCCCTTAGTCACAGTTACAGTCTCAAAGACAAACATCTATTGACTTAAACGGCCATGCTGCACACATGTTGCTATGTGTGTCTGCTGTTTGGTCTCGTCACTCCGGTACACTGACTTATGTCCATGTAAATAAATACATCTTAAAAGCTTCGGGGGGCTCGACAGGTCACATAATACAACGACCCCCAAATGCTAGCACCCAAAAGAGCGCGGACAAGGACGACACAATGGGAAGGAACAGAAAAAGATATCCCTTTTTACCCAATTCAGTCCGTATTAAATATGTGAACTTCTTGACTAAAAATGCGCTCTGAAACGAGGACACTTGTATAATAGGCCCACACTTTTCACATTGCCTGCGAGAAGCAGCACATTTATGTAATCAGACAATCCTCCCCAAAAACAACCCTGACATTTCGTATAACCGACACTTGAGTATCTGTAAACACTGTCGCATCTCTTGCGGCTGTGTCGCCGCACATGGATTCATGCGGGCGGCGGTCCGCGGGGGGTCCGGCGGTTCTCAGAAGGCTCCTCAGGGTTTCAGGAGAAGCAGAGTGCGCATGTCAGCGTCGTGTTCGAGGCTACCCGCTGCTGCGAGTCTAATTTGTTCCCGTGTATTAACGTGTACCGTGTATTAGCGAGCAACGCCGTAGACCCGACGACCACCCCTGGCCTGCGTCGGGAACAGTCTCTCCCGGTTTCAAAAGTGAAACTTTTAAAAACTGCTTTCTCTCTGCATGAAACGAATTACAAAGTAGACCCCATGCACGAAGTACTCGTTATTTTCTTATGATTCCTCCAGAATCACCACGTCCGCCATAGATTCAATAGGCATACACAGCCTATAGGTTCATGAATTGAGGACTTACACGACCACGCATGCAGTTTATACAATTATTTGACGTGACACACATATAACGTGGCCCCCGTTTAGCTAAAGGCATTAGCAGCGCTGAGCTAATTTGTCTGATAAGTACTGCAATTATGAGTCATTTAATAAATGCTGTGATGGTTTTTTTATACATTGCATTAAATATAATGGAGGGGGATGCTGTTCCACTCTCAGGTGTGTGTGTGTGTGTGTGTGTGTGTGTGTGTGTGTGTGTGTGTGTGTGTGTGTGTGTGTGTGTGTGTGTGTGTGTGGACCCAGGCCATGTGGTCTGGGCAGTGCAGGTGTGGTACCAGTAACAGAAGTTCCATGTCCCTCGATGTGTACAGATACGCTGTAACATAGCAAATGAAAAAGAACACCGTGGCTCTCCGGAAGGATTCTCAAGAGAATCAGTAATCAGTACAGTAGTGGGAAATGAAAGAACACAGGACATTGCATTGGGGAATTGAGTCATTGTATGCCTTCAGAGTGGGATCTCTTTTCTAATAGGTTTCTTCTCCTTATCTGCTCCTCTGGTGGAGTAACCACACGGCGGTCTTCTACGCTGCAGAACATTCAGAACCTTTAATAAACCATGAGGCCATCTGCTCCTGGGATGGGTGGAAGTGATCTGTAATTGTGTAGCGGCTGTGTGCGCATGCAGTACTATCGTCCCTTCAGTGTGCCTAGCGTGTGTACTTACCCAACGCATGTCTCACATGTTGAGACAGAGAGTGTGTGTGTGTGTCTAGTGTAGCACACGTGCATACGAGTGAAGTGTGCCATTTGTTATGTCTGTGTGAGAGCGTGGACAGGAATCACTGACGTCAAACATGTGCTCTACGCAGCGTGTATTTAACCAGCTCCAGGAGGGCGGGGCTGCAGATAGCAGCGCCAGAGAGTTGAGGAATAAGGAAAGCATCACACAACCGGGCTGTTCACAAAGTCCTTTTAATTTGAAACATAACGAAAGGAAGCCTCCAACTCTCAGTGGTTCTTCATCTTAAAGCATCCATTATCATCATCATCATCACTCATAAAGTGCACTTTCAGTTACACAACGGGAAAAAAAAAGTTCTGCTTGAGAACAGAACCGGTACAGTACCCGGGCCGACACAGATCCCAAGCCACATTGGAAATGTGTGCGTGCATGTGTGCGTGTGTGTGTGTGTGGAGTCGGTCCAATCACAGAGAGACGAGTCGGTCTCAGACATGCTTTGTCTGACCGGCTCTGCAAGAGCTTGTGCATAAAGAGTTAAAGGGTCCCCGTTTTACAACCCGGTGTGGTTGGTGAGCCAAACAGAGGGATGGAACCCGGCTACCAGCCCAGCAGACCTCAGGTAGGCCGACAGAGCCTTCAAACAGCAGACCTCAGGTAGGCCGACAGAGCCTTCAAACATCTGGGCGGACACACCCACTTGTGATGCCACAAAATGGGTGGACTTGGAAATGGCTCATAGAGGTTACATCAACATCACACCTGGTGGTAAAACACACACACACACACACACACACACACACACACACACACACACACACACACACACACACACACACACACACACACACACACACACACACACACACACACACACACACACACACACACACACACACACACACACACACACTTTGTCTCAAACCGGCTGTAAAACAAGGTTTGGGTGAAGACTCCACAACAGTGGGTTGTGAAACAAAGTGTTTAGATGAAACGGCTTCTTGTACAGCTTTGAGACCCAGTTAGCATGACCAGCACCTGCATTTTTTTAAGCTTTGAGCTTTAAAAAAATATTGTTTTGTTCCTATCCCCTGCAGTCGTCTCTACATAATACATATGTACATATCTGGGATTTTACAAAGAAAATAAACTATTCTCTGGGAGACAGTCGCATTTCGATGCCAAGTTGTTACTGACTACAGATTGGCACATATACACAAATATACACAACCTTTCAGCCTGTTAGACACCAGATACACCACGCTCTTATCTTGAAATCTGTCTCAGGAACACAAAGACACTAAACTAGCACAGTCTACCTATCGCAGAATGGGCCTATTGTAGGGTGAGATGTGGATGGGATTATCCTCACAGGCAGAAGGACGTTCCACTATTAAGAGGAGATTAAAGACAACAAGAGATCTGTCCACTTCATGTCGGCAGAGACGCAACTTCCACATTCACAAAGTAAAAGTTTTTTTTTTTGTCAAAGGCATTATTTCGCATATTTGCGACAGCCAGGAATACAACATATTAGTTAAATCAGCTGAGTTCAGTGCATAGAATGAATTGAATGAAACATGTCAGAACTTTTATTTTGTGAACCTGAAGTCTACCACCACCACCACCTGTTTCCCCAGTTAATGTTGCCTTCATGAAGACAACCAGAAATCTGCAGTAATGCGACAAACGGCCAAATATTACAAAACGATCAATGAGGACACCACTACACATACTGTAGTATTACACAATATAATAAAAAAGGCGAGAGAGAAATGGAGCTGGAAGACTGTGGGAGACATTTTGAGCACATTGGACGATGGAGGAAGCAACGCTGGGAGTAATGTCTACCTGCTGGGAACACGCGTTCAGGATGAGTCAAACCCCACACACACGTCCTGAAGTGTCTCATCGTCTTCTCTATACTAATGGAACACATCCATCACACCTGGCACATGAAGCACCGCACGCACGCACACACACACACACACACACACACACACACACACGAAAAGTAAAACTAATCACGAGGCAAACTTGTGTTTTCCCGCTGGGCTGGAGCCAGGGGGCGTGGCCTGTGTGTATCAGATACACCAGGGCCTTCCAACAGACAGGGAAACGGCCTTCCAAAAGACAGGGATACGGACCGGCCTTCCAACAGACAGGGATACGGCCTTCCAACAGACAGGGAAACGGCCTTTCAACAGAGACTAACATCTGGCCAGCTGTCCTCGCTTCCAAACAGAATAAACTCTTCATAAATAAGATTCATAAATATTATTTCTTTTAAATTATCTTTATAAAGTTCTATGGGGGGCTTTACACAGGGACAGGCGTTGGGAGGAACAGGGAAGCTCTAGGTAGAGTGTCTGCTACATGGAGGAATCTGATGTAGTGCCATCTACTGTAATCCAACTGAATGTAATGCAATGGAAGCTTATTCATTGTTCAGAATTCTCTCTCGCGCGC
>JAXIVH010000623.1:0-10000 GCA_036785325.1 Urophycis tenuis | reverse complement strand
GTAACGACATCCTCCCTGGGATTAACAGTAACGACATCCTCCACGGGATTAACAGCAACGACATCCTCCCTGGGATTAACAGTAACGACATCCTCCCTGGGATTAACAGTAATGACATCCTCCCTGGGATTGACAGTAACAACATCCTCCCTGGGATTAACAGTAACAACATCCTCCATGGGATTAACAGTAACAACATCCTCCCTGGGATTAACAGCAATGACATCCTCCCTGGGATTAACAGTAACATCCTCCCTGGGATTAACAGTAACGACATCCTCCCTGGGATTAACAGTAACGACATCCTCCTGGGATTAACAGCAATGACATCCTCCCTGGGATTAACAGTAACGACATCCTCCTGGGATTAACAGTAACGACATCCTCCCTGGGATTAACAGTAACGACATCCTCCACGGCCACCAGGTCTTACCTGCCGCAGTGCACCACCACGGCCACCAGGTCGTACATGCGGTCCAGGTTGACCGCGTCCCCCGACGTGTTGAAGAGGCGCAGCTCCAGCGGGAAGACGACGCGGTACGACAGCTTGGTGTAGCGGTGCAGCTGCTCCATGTACTTGAAGCGCTTCAGGTGCAGCGCCAGGATCATGGGCAGCCGCTTCACACGCATCCTGGGGAACCGGAGGACACGGCGGTGGATGGGGAGAGCGCTAATTGCCGCGCTGTGCCATTATGGTAGCTGCTAATGAGCACCGTCGAGGCTGATTCCCATAATGCTAACATGCTAACATGGGTTCAGACTGTCATCTATTGTTAGCCGCTAGCGACCTAGCATTTAAGATGCTTGTCAGCCTTGGCATCGGAGGTGCTCAGCCTCCTCCGTCCCAGTGCGCTGCTCTCTACATCACAACACAACTATTTAAAAGAACAACCCAAAATAGTGGTGTAGTCTAGAGCATTGGTTCCCAAACGGTGTGCCGTGAGGCAAGTCCGGGTGTGCCGTGGGATTTTGTGACAACCATACATTATTATTGCAATATACAACTACACAAAATAATTATTTTTTAATTTAGTTTATCAGTAAATTGTATGCACTCATTTCATAATACAGAGGCAAATTATACCCCAAAAAATTTCTTTAATTCTTGCCTAATTTTCTGACCTGTCTGGTTTAAATGGGTGTGTTGCTGCTTTGATGAAGCCTAATTTGATACATTTTCAAATTAATATGAATAAATAAATTAATATGAGTCTTTGTCACATTTTCGTTGGCATTAGTGAATAATTATGCACATTTACAGATATTTCACATGATAGGAGTGATAACACGTGTCATAAAGGCTATTTTGAACAATAGGTGTGCCTCGAGATGTTTACTCGTCCTTTGATGTGCCTTGGGCACAAAAAGTTTGGGAACCACTGGTGTAGTAGTGTAACTGACCGTTTCTGGGCCTCCTGCTTACTGCAGCATGTCTCACAGTAGTACTTGTACTCACTGCACAGTGTCTCCGTGTTACTGAAGTCCCTGCAGGAGAGAACCAGAAAGGAGGCTCGGTCAGTCAGGCTTCACCTCACACAAGGGCAACACGCAAATCAAACCACATTGAGACAGGTGAGGTGTCTACCTGAGACAGGTGAGGTGTCTACCTGAGACAGATGAGGGGTCTACCTGAGACAGGTGAGGTGTCTACCTGAGACAGGTGAGGTGTCTACCTGAGACAGGTGAGTGGTCTACCTGAGACAGGTGAGGTGTCTACCTGAGACAGGTGAGTCTCTACCTGAGACAGGTGAGTAAATTACCTGAGACAGGTGAGGTGTCTACCTGAGACAGGTGAGTCTCTACCTGAGACAGGTGAGGTGTCTATCCGAGACAGGTGAGTAAATTACCTGAGACAGTGTGTTATTGATGTATTCTGCTCCACATCAACAGAGAGATCCAGAAAGTCCTCATCTTTGCTGCTAACCTGTCAGCAAAGAGAGAAACTAAGGTCACTACCTATGCTGGACCACATGAGGACTGATGGAGGAGACGAGAGGGTGAAGAAGCAGCATGGAGAAGAAAAGAAACAGGAGGAGAAGGAGATAAGGGAGAGAGAGAAAGAGGCAGAGATGTGAGGATACAGGATGAGGAGAAAGAGAAGCAAAGAAAGGACATGAATGGAGAGACGAGACGAGAGCAGACTCACCGTCTCACAGTTGAGGCAGCGCGTCTCATTGGTCAGCGTCCCCTGGAAGATGTCGTGCACCCACGTCGGCTCCGCCTTGTTCTCCGCCTCCGTCTCCGTGGCGATGGGGGTGCCATTGTTCTTCAGGCGTCCGTTCTGCTTCTCCTGCTTCTTCTCCTCCTGCAGGATGTCGGCCACCGTGTTCAGCAGGTAGTTGAGGAACTCGTGTGCGTCCTGCTGCATGTAGTTATCAAACAGGTCTGCAGGGGGAGACAGAACGTCAGCGGAACCAGTGGAGACTGTGTGACACAGCAGTCTATCCATTCATTTATTGGGGAAGGTATACACGTTTTCTTTAAGTTAGATTCCAGTCAGAGAGCCTCTGGGAGAGAGATGGAGAGATAGAAACATGGAAGAGAATGAAGAAGAGAAAAAGCAGGATGGAGAGACACAGTCAGGGGAAAGTGGGCTGATATGACAGATAGAGAGAGAGGCCTGAGTCGATACAGACATGGCATTGTTCATTCGCATAAACTCACTTTGGAAGAATCTGCTTAGCTCAAGGTTGCCTTAGCTGCATCACACACACACACACACACACGTTGCCGGCGTTCCATTTGTTATAGAAAGTAAAGCTTTAAAAAGATGGCAGGAATCCAATAAAAACTTGTCAAAGTTGCACCATGAACCGAACCCAGTGAATGCAGCAGCTGCCGGATGGGCCTCACAGCCTTCATAAAGCAGGCGGCTCTCAGTCAGGGAAAGTAGGACAAGGCGTGATTCAGACGACCCCGAAACCTTCAGCGTGGCCAACAAAAAAAATAGTTCCGGATGTTACTCCCAAATCTGCCGCATTTATCAAAATAACTTGAGCGAGGAACACTGACCAGTTCTGAGTGTTTTCATTAAGTGAGCAGGATGCCTTTTCCACAACATGGGTAGTCAACATCACCAAAGCATTTGATGGATTTGCGTTCGATACAATGCACCTTTATGGTTTACCATACACCTGTAATCGCCTTCGTCGATGACCAGGGATCTCAGCGCCCACCGAACACTGAGGGACATCCAAGTGAACAGACCTACGCTGCCGCCTAAACTTGACCTGAAATCCCAGCGCCCCACCATTCCACCCTGCAGTGAAACAACCTGGAGGCACAGCCAACACAGAGCTCGTTAACACGCTGGACAAGGGAAGTCATGACTACCGCAACATTATTGTTGCTCAGTCGACAAGATGAGAGTAAGGATTTCCAGCGACTTTCTTTAAGATATTCTTAACCAAGGACACGGACGACGTGGTAGACACGCCCGCCCAAAGACTGAGGCCTGTCCTTCAGACTATTGACTATCATACATTGTTATTTGAAATGACTCATGGAGCATGGGAGCATGTCGACTGTCTGAACGCAGTGCCTGCCTATTATTTCACCATTCAAACAGCAAGTTGAAGAAATCAACAAAAGAAAACACGCTCGCCAACACGATGCGTTTGTCGCCCACTACTTTGGATCAAAGCGAGCAAAACCAGCCCCATCAAACCGCGTGAAGCGGTGAACTTCTGGCTTTTATAAACCGACACGCACAGGGAACCATGAAGGGCTTAGGTCTTTGGCAATACAATCACAAAAACGTTCTCAACGGTTTGACCTTTGACCCCCCCCCTCACCGTTCTCCTTCCGGAGGCGTGAGATGAACTTCTTGGGGGGGATGACCCCCACCTTCTTCTTCTGGGTGGCGATGCTGTGGAAGAGGTCGGCCAGGCAGGTGAGCAGGTTCTCCCTCTTCTTCTGCTGGGCCTTGTACGCCAGCACGTTCTCCCGGAACGGCCGGCACGAGTACAAGGCCTGCAGAACCGAGTTGCAGTAGCATGTGTTGCCAAACTGGACCGGACCGAGGGGGAGGAGCACAAGGTCAGAACGTCAGAACATCAGAACATCAGAACGTCAGAACGTCCCAAGCTTTGCGCTGTTCCTGTTTACTGTTAAGGCTGCAGGAATGATGGCCGGCCCCCGCTTTGGATTAGGCTGTGTTTTGATGGAGTCTTGTGGTTCTCCTGTATTTGTATATTTTACTGTCATCTGTTATGTTGCACAGTCGAGGCACGGAGCTCAAGCCTTTGGTGGTGGGGATCAGACCTCTAGCGGGTGTTCTCTCACAGGGTGAATATACTCGACATTTGTTAGCTCTTGCGGGAAAAAACAAAAAACTAAGAGTAACCAACTGGGGAGCGTTAGAGACTTACGTTGACCAATCCAAAGTAGTGTTCATTGACTGGGAACTGCTCAGGGCCGATGTCTTTCTCCAGAGCAGAGGCATTGGTGCCCTGGGAGGACACAGGGAAACAAAAGGACCAACACATTAAACGCTGTCCCCCGCATCATAAAACCGCCTTTAAATAGCAAAACACTAAACTACTACAGTCAAATGTCCTGTGGTAATTCCCACGCTGCATAATTTTCTAAATGACTTAATGAGATGTAGAGCTTTTGTGCTCTCCAGTGGGAATGCAGCCACGGTGTGAGATGGCTTGTGTTCTCCGCTGTGAATGCAATCCAATCGTGTATTCAACACAAAACCAGAGAGCTGAGCCGCTTCAAAGACACGCAACAAACAAGGATCTAGGTCAGTGGCTACTAAAGTCAGAATCTGACCGATTTCAGTGGATGACAAAAGACATTTCTGTTCATGAGGCTGGAAAGATAAACATCTCCCATGGCAACCGCCCACTCATCTTTTATATTCCGTTATCATTTCATTCAAACGCACACAAACCCGAGATGGAAACAAAGGTAAGTGGTCCATTAGGGTAATGGCGCTCTTGTTTAGCTTGTCTCAGAAACTTGAAAAATATTCACAAGAGACAAATGTTGTCTGTCCGGCCAAAAGTGTAGCATCAGCAGTGAATCACACCACTGTAATCAGTTTATATGTATACACGCGTAACATCCGTTAAAATAACAAGTAACAGTATGCCAGATACACAAGATAGTTTAATTTGAAATAATAACAATTGTCCTTTGATTCAGCACAAGAGGTATTTCAGTCCTTTAAATCCGTCATAGACAACAGATTACATTAACTATAGCGGAATTAATTATGACTCAATGCCCACAGGGATAATGGTTTCCCAGTTTACAGGATTATGTTCTGCATGTTATATGTCATTTAAAGGATCACTGAATGATTGGTCCACTATGGAGGGAAAGCCCTGCAGCTCTGGAACCCGGGGCAGTACTGCCCCAGTGGAACCCGCAACATGTTGCTGACAGGCTGAGCTTGTTATGTTTCATTGTTAAGTGTACAACAACATTATGGAAAGGATCCCCACAGAGTAATACAACGTCTTCCTTCACCTTTCACTTGATCTGGTCTGTTTGTTATTGTGTCTAACCGAATATCACCCAAGCAGAGGTTTCACGCTGAAATCTGAGTCTGAAGAAGAGAGGATTGCTGGCTGGATGTGTTGTGTGGGCCTACAGAGGGTGCAGGCTGGTGTTGGGTGAAGGGGGAATGCAGTGACAATAGAGACATTTCCTGCGACAACTCGAGTCTTCAGAGCGCAACATTTCAGAGCGAGACTTCTGCTTCAGTGAGACTTGGGAAGACACACTAACAAACAGCGAAAAGTAAAAGGTAAGGAAGTGAAAAGAAGAGTAAAGAAAAACTGTTGCATTTCTCTGTAGGGATAGGGACAGGTATAATACAATATAAAACAATGTGAATCTGTGGTGGCAACAAGCACTTTAAAAGACGTAAATTGAGGGTAAATTTGCAGCTGCAATTTCTGAAGTGCTCTCACTTAATAATGGACAAATTTAAAAAAAAATGGTGACATTAGTCACTCAGACCCAACATGATGGTAAAATAGGGTCCAGGTTGACAAATGCCAAAGTTGACCTTTAACAGCTCCTTTCATCCAAAGAGTTAGTGAATCCCGAGACAAGTCATGAAGGAGCCATAAGAATAGCTACAGGTAGTAGGTAGCAGACATTGGGGTTCAAACCCATTACTTTTAATCTGGGGGGGCAAACACCCAGGCCACTAGACTCCCATGTCACTGAATGACATTCTCATGACGCATGTGCGTCAACAACAATAAGAGCCTGGCCTAGGGTTGTCACCATGGTTACAACAATGACGTTGGAATGTGTCATCCAGTACAAACAACGTGGTGTTGTCTAGTTTGGTCACTGGGATGAAGAGTGACACTTGTAGTGCTATATAAAACGTCACAGGCAGGCATCAGTATCAAGAAAAATAGCTGGCATTGTGTGTTAAATAGGCCCTACTGAGTCAACACACGCCAGCCCTGGTTCTGCTCAGGGCCACAGTGACAGAGGGACACCAGGGGTTACGTAATCACAACCAAACTGTCAAAAGCAGCGATTTTTATCCCCCACTGACATCGGGTGTTGATCACACTCCGCCCCGGTGAAACGAGTCCCGCTCTGCAGTGACCCTGCCATGGCTCAGACACCCGGCGGCCCCCCGCTGCTCTGAACACACACTGAATTGAGATACGAGGATGCCCGGTATATTCAGCATTCTTCCGGGACAGGCCGGGTGCAGAGAGCCAAGTCAGCCGTGTCACCACATCATCACATCACCACATCATCACATCATCACTATTAAGAGCAGGACAGAGGCTGCAGGCAATCAATAGTACAAAAATAAAAAAACGGCTATCCAGCCACATACTTACCATATTACAAATGGAGGCGATATTTCTGACAGTCATTTAGTTTATAGTGTCCTCCACACAGTCATCTTTATGAAATAAACATTATGACAGAAGAGGCGGTGTAAAGAGATGGAAGTTAATTCGCAAGCCGCGACTGGAGGCCAAGACCACAACCCAAGCATTCAACGAGACGCAGCACAGCAGGTTGCAGAAAAGCACACCATGTAAAATGAAACTAGAATCTAACGACGAAGCGTCTTCATTTTAGCGGGCGGTCATCGTATTCAGCAACTGGGAAAACATTAGTGCATCAATGGGTCACGGGCGCACGAAGTTGCAGCAGGTTGATACAGCAGCGGGTTGAACTACAGGATTGCTGCTACGTTGGGAAGCGGTGTGGCCCGCCCACAAAGTCCTCAGAGAGCGGAGCCGATTGGTCAAACCCCTCAGCTGTGTGATTGATGGACGCTCATAGCCATACATACCACTCCGAAGATAACGATTACCACGCGGGGCTGTTCTGGGATATGTAGTTTTACATCAGAGCCGCGGTTAAAGAGACAGTACGCGATAACCGCCGAACGATTGATGCACTTTTCACTCATCACGGGATGTTGCGTTGTGTGATAGATGTGATCTGCTTTTTTTCCTAAACCAGATATTGTCACTCTTTTATATATATATATATATATATATATATATATATATATATATATATATATATATATATATATATATATATATATATATATATATATATATTATTAATTTAAAATGACTTTGACCTGATTAGGAACCATTTCAACAATTTAATTTCAATGAAATTACTGAAATAATAAAGGGATTAATAATGACTAAAAAGACTCACGTTGGAACGTTACAGCGGTTCGGATTACAGCAAACAACGCTTAAAGAAAGTTGCACCGTTGGCTAAACAGTGTGTTTGTGCCGCCTATTCATCACCAGTGTGTTCCAAACAGGGCCTTCAAAGACACCGGCAGCCACAAGCTATGTTTATGGTCAACAGAGAGGAATATTAAAAAGGTGACCGCTTCCTTCAACGCCACAAAGAGCCGGAGGACGTGTAGCAGCAACATTGTTTTTTATCCGTTTTGATTTATTTACTTCATGTTGTATACCATTGTCCTTCCAAACATACACACTATCCTATATTAGTTAAAGAGCAGTTTGTTCCAGTTCTCAAAGTAGAAAAAAAATCATTCATTCAAAATTCTACTTCTCATTTATGAAAGTACTTAAAAAATATAAAAAAAATAATAAAATGATTAAGTACCTAATAAAATAATAAATGTACATAACCTTTTATCATAGTTTTGTTTATTTAAATGTGTTGGTAAAATGATCCACTTTTATTCACCTAAATGTTTTCCCCTTATTGCCGGTAGTGTAAAACTGTAAACTAAAGAGTGTATCTGTTGTTTTAGAAGTGGAGTAATAATATTATGCCTCTTAAAAAGAACTTGAAGAACTTACTTGAGTAAATGAGGTCCATATGAAGTGCACTACTTGAGTGATGGTTGGGAGCCCTGTAGTGGTCACTGACCAGGCATCTCAGAGGCCCCTGATGCTATCAGAGTCCTGCTTTGAAGACACAGTAAAGAACCTGGCCCCTAGCTTCTCCCACCACAACCACCTCTGTCCCTGGTCCTGAGTGTGTGTGTGTGTGTGTGTGTGTGTGTGTGTGTGTGTGTGTGTGTGTGTGTGTGTGTGTGTGTGTGTGTGTGTGTGTGTGTGTGTGTGTGTAAGTGTGTGTGTGTTTGTGTGTGTGTGTGTGTGTGTGTCTCTGTGTGTGTGTGTGTGTGGTTAGTCAGCGCCCTAAACATCAATTAGCTGAGGATAACGAAAAGGAGTTAAGGAGATAAGCTCGGACCCCCAGGTCCGTCCTCTTCTTGTCCTGCTGCTGTTTGTGTTTTCAGGAACAACAACAAGAACCCCCTCACACACACATGCACACACACACACACCCCCAACTTAGTAGTTATCTGATTAGCATTAGCATGCAAACAAAGAGATAGGAAGGGAACAAATGAAAAGGAATGACAGACTTCAAACATGACGGGAAGAGGTTCGAAGGGACAGTGATTGCAGGAACAATGCTGTCGGTGTTGGAGTGCCATTTGGCAAACTGTCATTGTTGTTGACCGGAGCTGCGGAATGTTCCCTGGCATTATTAGTGAGGAATTTGTTAATGGCATCTGAGTCATTTGTGCCAGAGATTTATCCATAAACACATGTGATTGGTGGATGGCAACTAATGGTGATGTGGTAACAAAAACATTTCAAGACCAACTCTAGAGTTAAGTTGAAGGACAGTGGAGCAGTTCTTCCTGGCTGGATCTGGTCTGATCTCGTCTCGCCTCGTGGTTTGGTGCGATTGGGTTTGGTTTTGCACGCACGTGCGCACACACACGCGCACACACACACACACGCGCACACACACACACACACACACACACAAACACACACACACACACACACACACACACACACACACACACACACACACACACACACACACACACACAGTGCTCTACATCTGGAATATAGTTTGTCGTGCTCTCGATATCAATGATGATCAATAAATAAAAACACGTACTGTATAGCAGCTGGACTCACATATTCTCATTTGTGTCTCAATAATCACTAAGTAACCCTTTTATTGGTTATTACCTCTGTGCTCAAATGACATCATACATGTCATAGTTGACACCTTACATAACATGTATATCTTTTTATAACTTCAGCATCACAGTGTTTATTACAATCCGTCCCTCTGTCATCATTATCGCCTCTGAGTGCTGCTCAGACCTCCAGCTGGTGGTTAGCTAGAGATGAACTCTGACCCCAGACTGTAACAGTATTCCAGCCGGATGCATGGAGATACGTCCTAGCGACTTAGCTTTCCACATGCCCCTGTCTCCCACAATGCACCTGGGCTGCCACACAACCCCTCTCGTTCACTTCACTCACTCACTTACTTACTTACAGGGATACCTTTCAGCATCGCTATGGCAACAGAGGAACAAAAGCAACAGTGTGCTCATAACAGAAAGAGAGAGAGAGAGAGAGAGAGAGAGAGAGAGAAAGAGACAGAGAGCGAAAAAGAGAGAGAGAGTTGAGTTCAGTGGTTTCATCTCGGTGTCAAACATGGATTAAGCATACGTGAGTGA
>JAXIVH010000622.1:57500-62037 GCA_036785325.1 Urophycis tenuis | reverse complement strand
GGCTCTGGGTTTGTTATGCTCTAATCTCTGCTTTTTCACTTTTAGAATAAAAAAGCCAAAATTGTATAATTGACGCACTGCAGGCAGTGCACCACTGAGCAGATTCTGTTAATATTTTGTTTGATGTTTACTTTTAATATAAAAACACATAAATAAAACATTTGATATCTGATGGTAACACGTTATGTTACTTTAGTAACGCATTACTCCACATATAACTCTAACAAATGATATGGCATATTACAAAGTGATTTGTTTTATTACTAAGCGACTTAGTAATATGTAATATGTTACTGTAACTTGTTACTTTTCTGACATTACTTTTTGCAGCTGAACACTATGAACAAGTGATGCCATCCAATCATGAGGTGGCTCTGTTCCCAAGCGATGACTCTCCACTGTGTGTGTGTGTGTGTGTGTGTGTGTGTGTGTGTGTGTGTGTCTGTGTGTGTTTGGGTGGGTGTGTGTCCATGACCCACACAAGGTTAAACAGCAGCAATCAAAAAATCATGTTGCACTTCAGAACCTTCTTTGATAACAACAACCAGAACTGGTCAAACTAAAGCTCCCCTGATTGGCCATTGATATATTGGGGATATCATCCCGTTTCCTCATTGGTGACATAAAAGCTAAAATGTACAATACAAAGAAATGTATATTATTTCAGTGGAGCCAAAAGTTCTGCATTTCTGTCATCTGTTTTGCCATAGTCATTAAAGTTACCCATGCATTTACTGTAATGGGCCTACATCCTTCCACGTTGCTCCTTCTAACAAGTTACATCTAAAATAAATGGGCACTTTATGTGGCATTGCTTGTGTTCCTTTCTAAAAGTGAGTTAGCTGTAATTCGGTCATTGGAATCTGCTGTATTTACCGCAGCAGCCATCACTGTAAATATTGTATTGTACCGCTACTCTCTAACCGGGGTAACATGAATATAACCATTAGAACAAAACAAGACATGTTACAATACATTATACAAATAACAACACGACAACCCCCCGCGTGGGGAGGTGCCAGAAACGTGCAGTTACATAAACGTGCTAACTAACACGCTAATAAAGTAGCGGGGGGGGTCTGAAACCGCGCGTCGACAGGAAGAAAAAAAAACACTGTCCGGCCGCTGCCCCGCGAATCCAAAAGGCCCCGCGGAAAGGCGGTGCCATTAAAAAGCCCTCGATTATGCAGTCGGTCATGTTTAATTCACCCCCGCACATCGCGGCGTCAAAAGATACATTGCAGGGCCATGAAATATTAAGACGGGCCTTTGAGCCGAGGATTGCCAGTCCCTCTAAAAAAAGATGTACAGTTTTTTTTTTTTTTTGTACAAAAAAAAAAACTGACGGGCTGCGGGCGGGGCCTCTCTGTACCCTCTTATCTGCAAGCGCAGCTCTTTTCATCCTCCTGAACGGGACCGCTAGGAGGCCCCGCAGTGGGGGGCGGGTGGTGGTGGTGGTGGGGCATAGCGGCCCCGCGGAGGAGACGAGGGAACTGTCTCCAGGGGAGCTCCCAGCCTGGTCAGCTTCTCACCTATTACCCTTAATACGGTATTCTGGCATGGAGAGAAGCTCCTTATAGTGTTCTCTCTGTTAGTCCTCAGTAAGACGGATGAGGCGAAAGGCTGAAAAATAATAATTATGATAATAATAATAATGATAATAATCTATCTATAAAGCAAGAAACGTCTGTCACTGTGTCTGTGTGTGTGTCTGTGGCTCGCATATCGCGCTGACTGTTTGTCAGATCGACCTAATATTTTGGATATGGGTTGAGCATGGCACGATGGTGGGCACCCTTGATTTTGAAGTTTTTTGGAGTGTGATTTAAATTTTCGCTGAATTTTCACGCTGCGGCCATGCACACTTGCTACGGACGGGCGAGGAATAGCACAGACTTGTAAAAACACCACCTTTCACCACTTTGGACGTTCATATGTGTAGCCTCCCTCACCCTGGATGTAGCCGTGGCCTACGCTGGATGTCCTCCGTGTCTCAGGTGGTAAAGGCGGCGACACGCCACCTCGACGTCGGCCGTCGGGTGCTGTCGGCGGAGGCTTTTATAGACGATTCCACATGTATACACTTGTATTACACATGTTGAATCGGCGCAAAAGCTATGGCCGACGTCGGGGGTGGTTGGTGGCGCCGGCGGTAGCTTTTGCGCCGATTCAACATGTGTTCAGCCTATGCTTTGTGTCGATGAACTACAGAATTCCATCATGGCAAGCCTTTCTAACATTTTATTCTTCACAGGCTGTGGCAAGACATTGAAGCCACATAGGCCTACTTGTCATTTCAGATAGGCCTACATGCATGAAAAATTCTACTTAAGCTTCCACTTTTCCATAGGAATACATACTTCCTACGGGCACTGCACGATTATTATTAATAATAATAATAACAAAAGGGACCTTCGTCCTGTTTCACAGGCTCGGTCCCTAATAATAATAATAATAATAATAATAATAAATCAATAAAAATAAATACCTTACATTACTTTGACATCACCAAATATCCCAAACAAAATGGCTGAAACCACCACGTGTTTGTTTGTTTTGGGGGGGGGCGGGGGGCTGACAGAGTCTGCTCTGCTAGCCGCCCACTACATCATAAACCCAGCAGGTCGTTGCTATCGGTGACGCAGCGAGAGGAAAAAACAAACAAAACAAACAAAAACAAATGCGAGAAGACGAGCCGACGATGCACGCGTAACGGATCATCTCTCTCCGGGGGGCGGGGGGGGACGCCACACCCCCCCACCCCGCATCGACCGGGCGACCGACGAGCTACCGACGGGGAAAATATCATGCAATCAAACGCTAGCCATCCCTCACAAAACACGCACACACACACACACATACACACACACGAAAAAAAGAAAAAAAAAACAATTTACACTGAGGTTGAACCACCCATTAAATGCTTGTCTCGCTGCTGGAGTGAATTGCATTCTGTGGGGTGTGTGTGTGGGGGGGGGGGGGAGAAGACAAAGCGATGTCTCGCTCCCGCTGCTCCCGTCAGGCCTCCTAATCACCCCGTGTGATGGGTGCAGAGGGGGGGGGGGACACATGCGCCCGTCTCTGCAGGTGACATCGCCTCTCATCTCGGGGGGGGAGAAACGCAGCCTGATCAGGGAGGCTTACAGTCTATATAGTGGAGCGGCTTTACCCGGGGCCCCCCCGGGGCCCATTGATTTGACGCACCTCTTGGTGGTGGTGGCGTGTGGGTGGTGGTGACGTCGTGGCGGGTGGGTGGTGGTGACCTACCTGGCGAGGCGTGGGCTGTGAGGACGGGACAGGCTGAGAGGCTGAGACTAGACGTGAAGCATCAGCGGTGCACAGTGAATGTGATTCCCCTGTTTGCTGAATGACACTCAAATCTGTGTTACTCTATACACAGTACACACCCATTACACATTTTCAAATGTGGGTTGTAAACATAGAGAATATGTTTATGAAAAAGCTTCCTAATAACAAGGTGTTTGCTAACACACAGATGAATATTGAATCTCATCTTCCCAGTACTAATTTTTACTTCACTTCAAGATATATTAACACCTTTTCCTCCTACTCAACGAGATGACAATATCATGATATATCTACAGGCTGTGTGTGTATGTGTGTGTGTGTTTGTGTGTGTGTGAGTGTGTGTGTGTGTGCAGTTGACCGTTGTCTTTGTTTATAGGATAGGGGTTAGGGGAAAGAGATGGTGTAATGGCTCTTGATCTATGTGTGTGTGTGTGTGTGTGTGTGTGTGTGTGTGTGTGTGTGTGTGTGTGTGTGTGTGTGTGTGTGTGTGTGTGTGTGCATGCATGCGTGCGTGCGTGCATGTGTGCGTGTGCGCGTACACAAGGTTGCGTCGTCGCCTATGACCTCCGATACGTGCGTGGGTGTGCGTTTGTGGGTCGTTTGCTTCTCTCCATGTTCTCCAACAGGTTCTGCGTGTCACCAGGCAGACACACACAGAGGAGGTGGACGACCGCGCCCGGAGTGATGAAGACCCCGCCGCAGCCCTTCGTCATGATTAGAGGCGACTCCCACCGCCGCAGCGGACAGCCGGGGGGTCCACACGGGACCACGCGGTATGAGGACCCGTGAGACCCGTGGGCAGCAGAACCGACACATCACAACACAGCGTCGGGTTCAGGACATGAGAACAAGGCTGACTCAAGGCTGTTCACTGTTCATTAGCTGTGAGTTAATACTTGTCATTGAATTAACACATTTCAGTTAATGGTTAATTAATGAGCCCTTATTGTTAAGTGTTCAACCAAACACACTTAATAAATTGAATTAGTGTACTTCCACTAGTTTTCTTTGTGACTCGCATACTGATACTTTCCTGTGTGTGCGTGTGTGTGTGTGTGTGTGTGTGTGTGTGTGTGTGTGTGTGTGTGTGTGTGTCTGTATGTGTGTGTGTGGGTGTGTGTGTGTGTTTGTGCGTGTGCATGTGCATGTGCGTGCGTGCGCGTGTGTGTGTGCGTGCGTGTGTGTGTGTTTGTGTGTGTGTGGGTGTGTGTGTGTGTGTGTGTGTGTG
>JAXIVH010000622.1:47500-52500 GCA_036785325.1 Urophycis tenuis | reverse complement strand
GGGCAAAGTTGAGAGGATGTTGAGGGGAGTGTCTTATGTCCGCACTTGCTCGAGAGAACATGCCCAGAAAAGCAGGCGGAAGTTGTTATCCTGAAACCACGCGAGTTTTGAAAGCCAGGTGAATCGTCGCATCGGAAGTTCATCAGAGGTATTTCTGACGTTTTCATCCCAGAATGCATTCTGAAGCATGGCAAACGAAGCCGCATGCCTCATCTGAAACTCGCCTAATGACTTGAGTGAACCCGGGATGCACGCCCTCCAACGCACGGCGTGGGGGGTGTGGTGTGGAGCAGGCGTGACGATGACGAAAAGAGACTCACGCACACAATATACTGTATGTGATTCAGCAAGTGTTAAGAGTGTCAGCACGTTCACACACACACACACACACACACACACACGCACAGTGTAGCAATGAATGGAGGGTTAAATGGTGAACTGTTGCAGTCACCAGGTCATGCGACTACACACACACACATGTTGTGTGTGTTAACTCAATATGTGTATGCGCATGCATGCACGCAGACACATTCAAACCAATTCACACACACCCACACACACACACACACACACACACACAAGTGCGTACCCATGCACACGCAGGCCCACACAAACACACCTGAATACACACACACACACACACACACACAATGTCACACACACACACACACACACACAAATGCTGTCACACACCTTGGCACACATGCTCTCACTCACGCACACACACACACACACACACACACACACATACACACTTAAGTGCAGCAAGAGAAAAATCAATGCATCTCAGGACTAATGGAGTTAGGGCCCCTGATGAGAATCTAACGGCGGGGGGGGGGGGTTCATCTGGACTATTTCCAGTTAAACATGTTCCTACAAATCACTGCCAGACAGTGTGGCTGTGTGGCTGTGCGGCGCCCATCGGCTCACAGATCATCAGGATGTTTTCCTGGAAGAGAGGACGACGCTGCTGTCATGACTTGTATCTAATCTTATTTATTTACTGTTTGGGTGCAGTCATTGTCATTGGCCTCAGTGATGCACGGCAAAAAGCAGCCACGCATCAATACACAAATGTGTGATTGTAAGCGTCGTAATTTTCTTCATTCAATTATTTTCCCGTTTTTTTTTTTATACTTGTATTGCTTCCATTTCTCAGACGTCTTAATATAAAGGGGGGGATATTTTATGCGTTCACTGTTGTTCCATAGACACATGCCTTCCACTGTCTGCCAATAGAGAGCCACTGCTCGTCTGCTTCATCATTATGACAGCGATCATATTCCTTGATGGAAGGACAAGGTTTCAGAATACTTGCTATAATCAGGAAACTCTTCACTGGTAGATCCCACTATATATATCACCTGCAAACCCTCTCTCTCTTTTGTTTAATTAAACCTACCTGTTCCATATCCAAATAAATGTACACTAATTCTGTTATTTTTCACCACTTCCTGAACATTTAATATGTTGTGGATTCCACGGCCACACAAACAAATCCATATGCATGTCTGGATCTTAAACACCTAGTCGATGCTGCATCTCTGGCTGACTGCTTGAGAGGAGTGTGTCTTCTTGTTCTACGGGAAGTGTGTGTGTGTGTGTGTGTGTGTGTGTGTGTGTGGGGGGGGGGGGGGGGGGGCGACCTCATTAACACTAGGAGAGCTGAGCGAGGCAGTGCACAATGACGTTATGAAAGCTCGCCTTTGAAGATGCCACTGATGATCCTACACACACACACACACACACACACACACGCACACACACACGCACACACATAGACACACACACACACATAGACACACACACACACATAGACACACACACACACATAGACACACACACACGTACACATAGACACACATGCACACATAGACACACACGCACACACACACACACACAGACACACATAGACACACACGCACACATAAGGACACACATAGACACACACTCATACATACATACATACATACTCGAACAAGCATGCTTGTGAACGCAAGACAAAACGCACACACACACACACACACACACACACACACACACACACACACATCCCACCACAATGCAAAGAAGTGTGAATATGGTCACAAACAGACACAGATTCAAGCTACTCCCAGTCACACAAGGCCTCAGATCACAGCCCAGCACACTGACTGAAGACAAACACGCCACACAACATACACCAGGCATCGCACAGACCATGTGCTGCTGCACTCCCTTCGGGGTCTCGGGAGCGAAGGGGGTAAGACAAAAAGTACAACCGGGGGAGGAGACGGGGGAGAGAGAGGAGCCACAGAGGGAGTCTGACAGCCCAAAATAAATGACTTGACTTCAAAAACTCTCACATCTTCCCCGTCCCCTGAATTATCAGCACGGCTCCTGCCCCCGCATAGACACAGGCACAAACTTACACACACACACGCACACACACGCACAAACACACACACATACACACACACACACACACACACACACACACACACACATCCAACCACGCACAAACACGTCAGCTCGCCTCAACCAACTACACACGCAGATACTAACAAGCACACAAAGACAACACTCACACCCACACACACCCAACCAGCACCCACACACACACACACACACACACACACACCCAACCAGCACCCACATACACACACACACACACACACACACACACACACACAGCCCCAGCCGAGCAGCAAACAAACAGAACAAAGCATCGAGGTGCTCTGAGAAGCTGTTCATTAAGGGCTTGGGAAATGTGTTGGAGCCATCCGTCCCCCACTTAGACAGTCTCGTCTTGTGCTTATTGTCTCCCACAGGTGTACAACCGGCAGCCGGCGGAATTGGCTTTTGTCGGAGCGAGATGAACGACTGTGTGTCAACGTGAAGTCTGTTTTTATTTATTTATTTATTTATTTATTTATTTATTTATTTATTTGGGGGGGTGGGGTGGGTCACATCACGCTGATCTTTACGGAAGCAGAGCACACACCCCGATTGAAGGTGCACTCGGAAGCGACGAATAAGGCTGCAAAACGCCTTAACGCGCGCAAAACGAAAAACCGCCGGCGCTGTACACGGCCGCGTCGAACGGAGGAGAGGAGAGGAGAGGAGAGGAGAGGAGACGAGAGGAGAAGAGAGGAGGGGAGAGAAGAGGAGAGCAGAGGAGACGAGAGGAGAGGAGAGGAGGCAGCGCGCGTAAACGCACGTCACGCATCCGTAACGTGCGTCTATAGGCCGTACACACGCACATCTCATATCGCGCAGCGTATCTCCCTCTTCCCCCGTCGTTGCATTGCAGCGACGACTCAATCGTTCTGCGAAGGTGCGGACGGCGCGGCCTGCCGGTCGGCGGCGTTTACGTGACGGAGCCGGCTGCGTCTTCTGCCTCCGGCGTGCTCTTTGTCAGTCAAGCTGCAAGTGACACTTAGCCCGGTTTCTTTGGATCACGAAAAAAAGAAAAAAAAGAAGGCTCATTCATTTCGGAGCGGAGCGCTCGTTATCGGAGGTTATTATGTGCATCGATAGGAGCCTGCAAGACACGGGAGTCGGCTTTGACCTTCACAATTGCGGTGGACCTTGAAGAGGACCAGGGATAAAATAAAAAAAAAGCGTGCATCTGGACACCTGTAATTACAGGTGTTACTGGCAGCAGGCGGGGAGTCGTTAGGTTGGCTGGTTGGTTTGATCAAAACGAAGAGCCACCGGGCAACATGCCCACGGGTGTGACACCGTGTGGGTGTGCTCATTAAAGTAAACCCTCGTTTTAGCCGGGTCGCTTTTGATCACCAGTTTGGAACACAGTAGCCAATAGCAACGCAACCAGGGTGGAAAAGCTTTCTTTGGACGGAGGTAGCAGAATTTGCCCCACTTCACAACTTTTTTTAGTTAAAAAAAAAAAAACGCTCCATGGCATGGATGCGACCCTAGCATCGCTCCCTTTGTTATTTCTTTTTTTTTTGTTAAACACTTTAATGACATGAATTCCATGGAACGAGTCTTGAATAGTGCCATATAGTCCGTTTCTCCGTGTCTGTACTATTCTGTCCTCCGCTCACATTCAGTGAGAACATAACGATCCAGAGCAGAGCACGGGAGTCATTTGTCACAATAACGCCACCGTTCATATCGCGCACATGTACGGCCAAGGACACGCACGCACGGACACACACACACACACACACACACACACACACACACACACACACACACACACACACACACACACACACCACACACACACACACACAGAAACTTCCTAAGCACCTCACCTACTAAGGTCTGCGCGCCCCACGCGGGAGCTGTCTGGCTGCTACTTCGACTTACAGGGAAGTTTTTCGGTGACATTGAAAGGGCAAACAGCACCCCCTGCTGGTTAATATCCCAGCCAGGTGTTCGCAGAGTGATTGCGGTCCGTTTTGAGGCAGCCTGTGACACCAGGTGGTAAAGTAAATCGGGAGGTTACGTAGCATAAAAAATGGCCAGTTGCACTTGAAGGGAATGACAAATACATTCATCATCCGCGGAGAGAAGAGGGCAGGAGAAAGAGCGCACCATCTCCAGACCTTGGCTCTGAACTGAACTTTACGCCACCTCGCCGACGCTCCGAACACGCGGCTGCGTCCACGTGAACAGTGGAAAAGACCAACGGCAATCTGAACTACTTGTTTAGACAAAAGAAACACGCGCACAAGTAAACAATTCAATCAGCCGTGCACTAATTAAAAAAACTCTTTGTTTTTCAGCCCCGTTGCTCTCTATTTGCCGACAAGCCACCACATACAAGCGTGCGTGCTATAGAACACCAAGGTGATTTCAATGTGGACGTCACGCAATTACACAGAACCTATTGATTTAGCCATGGATGAACACTTTCGATGTTATCACGCAACCCAAGTGTTGCTGGGAGGAGGGGGGGAGGGGGATATTTAGGTAAGGCCAGGGCCTAAGGGGCTTGAGGTAATTCTGAACAAACAATCCATTTCACGGGCTGGTTTGTAGCGACCAGA
>JAXIVH010000622.1:0-40000 GCA_036785325.1 Urophycis tenuis | reverse complement strand
ACGTCTGCGTGGGTCCAGTCATTCAGAGAGGACCTCGCTGGACTACCTTGGGACAGCCGCCGAAGGCCAAACTCCAGCAGAATTAATCAGAAAAACATAAAAGCAAATAAGTGCTTTTCAGACAAGCTGACATCATTCCCACCACGTCATATAAACCTGACGTGAGTCAGTTTGCATGAGCTCAAATTTGCTCTGCGTCTTGAGATGTCCATACTCCGCCCAAAGCCAAGCTTACACATCACCTTTATGTTCCCAGGGATGTGAGGCATTAGCACATTCTTTCATCACCTCGCTGGGAGCCCGGAGAGTGTTGAGAGGCTACGCGGCTTACTTCTGTGCTCGGCAGAATGTCTTAACATCTTCAGGTTGTGTGACAGTTGTGCTGCTTTTGACTTTTACAATGATCACAGCTGTAATCTACAATATAATGGCATTTATAGAAATGTCACACCTTTACTTGATTTGCGATCCAGGTTTTTTTTTTTTTTTTATTAACACGCCATCTGTCTTTTCACCTTTTTCTGGGCTTAGGGTGAGTGTGAAAATATGCACACCTTACTGCTCTCAACATTATTACTCAACTGCCATACACTATGGCTTGCCATTGTTCTTCAATGCTATATTTAATACATAGGCTATGATTAATTGTAATGAATTAATATACTGATGTAAATGTACCTGTTCTTCTATTACAACAATGTGCTACACACTATACTACATATGATGTTGGCATTGGCTTGTTTGAATCTTAATTGCATGAATTTCACAAGATTAAAAAAAACATTGTGGTTAAATTCCAGATCTGAAATGGATAAACCAAATTCAACTGAAAATAGTTGACACTTGCATAGTGTCAACATGTTTGGTTAACGTGTCTTCTGGGAACAAAATGGAGAAACGAACATAGAATCACTCATCTCAGGCTGATTCCCCAACATGACTTTCTCTTTCAGGATGGGGAACAATTTCAGAAATTGCGTTTGCAATGTCCATCCCTGACAGTGTTGTATCTCTAAGAGATATACAACTAGAGTTGGATAACGTTTTTAGGAAATCGAATGATTTGAATTGTATGCCTTAGACTGTATCTTTTTTTGTATTATACGCTGTGCTTGAGGGTGTGTGTTTTTGTGTTTGTGAGAGAAAGGAGGGAACAGAACATTTTACAGCTTTCATTATCGTAAACTTATTTACACTATAAACTATTTTTGTCTGTGTAGCAATAGTGTGTAAATAATAGATAGGTAAACATCCCTGAAAACATTTTCTCCTTATTTACAGATAAATATCCTTCAATCAATTAACATTTTCTGCAATGTGCTTGTCAAAAGCATATTGCATTACATTTAATATAGTTAAGGTTTTTGTGTAGTATAAAACAGCTATATTATCTCCTTTACTCTGTTGTATCCTTCTGTGAACACAACAGGAAATGTACCACTGGCAAATTGAAAAGGCTGGCAGAGTTATCCAGCAGAAGTTTTGATGTAGAATAAAAGTCTTGAATGTGATTGTAGTTCACTCTATTGATGAACATCTCACAAGTTGACATTGCTCATCTAAAATGCATGGCCTTCTTTCAACGTGCACTTCCTTGAAGGGCCCAGCTCCGCGGTAATGGCGAACACTTTCTTCCATACCACTTCCTCAATGTTAATTACAAGACTTCATGACAAGGCTGTCAATACTTCCCGAGGCCGGATGCCTTCAAAGCTAGTCCCCCCACTTCATAACACTATGTATACTTTAGCGTGAATCTCTGGTGTTTCAGCAAAAGAAAAAAAGGATTACTGCGCTTTTATTTATTTTTTGTTGGCATCATTATACATCACATCAGTGCTTCTGCTTTACTTGGCACTCACAACGCTCTCTTCACCAGCCACGAAGGCAGCACCGCTCGCCCCCCCCCCCCCCCCCCTCCCCGCCCCCGGGGAAGGCTGTGGACCCCGACGGAGGCGGCCCGGATACGGGGGCCCTGTGGAAGTCTTTGTTGTGGCTCCACCCCAAAAGCAGAAAGCCCCCACATCCTCAGTCCCCAATCAGTGGAAAATGAATGAAGCAATTAGCAGTCATTATCAGACGCTTTGTGAGGCGCCGCTTTGCCAATTTATCACGAGCACATGTCCGATTTATCAGACCCCCTCGAGACGAAGGATAATGACAGGCAGACATACGCACACACACACGTGCACACGGACATACACACACACACACACACACACGCACACGTGCGCGCGTTTGTGCACGCTCCTTTGTATTTCAAGCCTCACGTGGCGCAGCGTGAAGGGAGAATCCAAGGACGCCGGGTCCTTGTCTTTGTGCGGAAGCCGGCCTGAGAAGAGACTCTGGGCCCAGCCGCACATCAGCGTATGATAACTTATGAGATGGGTATGAAATCTGCTCAGTGAGGCACGCATAATTGCAACAGCGGCAAATGCGGCGGCGCCCGATGAAAGGGGTTCGAAAAACCCACCGCCGCCGCCACCGCCACCGCCACCGCCGCCTGGTCATCATTCACCACTCTGATCTTAAGGAGCGCTGTCGTTCCTGCCCACGGGCTATTGATTCGGCGGTGACACACTGTACACATGGAGGGCTAGCACGTTCAACCCGCGCACGCCGCTTCGTTAAGGACTAGTCAGCTGTTCCGCGCATCCGCCTCGCGCTCTGGCCCCCATCACTCCCCCCCCCCGGCTGCCTCTGCCGCTGCACGCCCTTCCCCCCCCCCCCCCCCCCCCCAAAAAAAAAAAAAAAAAAACGAAAGTAAAAACGTGTCAAGGTCGTTTCCCACCGCGCTGCGTCGTCCCCGGCGGACAGATGAATGTTTGTTTTGGGAGCCCGTCAGGTTTGATCGGGGGAGGCGAGGGGAGGCGAGGGGAGGCGAGGGGAGGCGGGGGGCGGGGGGAGGAGGCGGGGGGAGGCGAGGGGAGGCGGGGGGAGGCGAGGGGAGGCGGGGGGAGGCGGGGGGAGGCGGGCGGAGGCGGGGGGAGGCGAGGGGAGGCGAGGGGAGGCGGGGGGAGGCGGGGGGAGGCGGGGGGAGGCGAGGGGAGGCGAGGGGAGGCGAGGGGAGGCGAGGTCCGGGGCGGCAGCTTGAAAGAACCCGTGGGTCGACTCACCTTTGGAATGCATTCCCGCCGGAGCGACTGTACGGCACTTCTGTAGTGACAGTCTGCTCTGCTCATACAACCCCCCCCCCCCCCCCCCCTCTAGCCACACCCACCCCGCACACACACACCCCCCCATGTGGAAAGTTGATCCTGTGATCTCCCGGTCTGACCGTGTCGTTGGGGGGGGGGGCGGGGCAAGCACGATGATACGTGTTTTCATGGACGAGGCTAAAAAGCAGTTGAGAGTTATATTTATATCTTCACAATATTTTTTTTCCGGTCCCCAAAAATGTCTGTATTCATATCCACACCGACACAAGAAAGGCCGGAGAAAAAAAATGACTCGCGCAATGCGAAAGTCGCACCGCCGGCAGCGAATGCGTCTGGCCAATATCCTCTTTCCTCATTCGGTTTCCTCATTTCCTCTCGCCGCCTGGCGTCTCCCGTGTCTCTCTCCCGGCTCGGTCCCCTGACTCTCCCGGGGCCTCACCTGCGGTACGCTCTCCTCAGACAACACCAGCGGTGGGACTGTGTTGCCGAAAAAGCCAAATTAAACGTGAACCAGTGGACTAGATAATGAGATTTGAGGCCAACACAAACCCGTTGGACCGTTGCCGCGAATCTTTAAAATTCAATCGCTCGGAGTGTGCGGTGACTCTCTGGAATTTTTGTGTGTGCGCGCCACGTTCTGCCAAGTATCGGGAAATTAAAATGCTCGGGAAGCGTTTAGCATGCCGCAGCGACCGCCGCAACGCAATGTCTGAATTTGGATTAGCTGTAAGACAGTCGACGTCTTCTTTTCTTAAAAAAAAACCCCACTAGACTTCAGTGATGCTAGGGGGGGGGGTCCTAAAGACTTTTAAAGCTGTTTTAATGTAAACGTTTGAATTCAATCTCAATTGTCTTCATGGTAATCAAATGTGCAATGATGTCGACGATTGGTCTTTTGTCGGGTTAAGAGTTTATATCAAAAGCGTGCAAATAGAACACAGGGATTTGCCGTTGTTTGATCATAATTAAAAGTGTTCTGTAACAAACACAGACAATGAGGAGGAAATGCACACAGTGCATGGGAGACAGGGAGGGTCAATGATAGCACTGTAAAAGGAAGAAAAGGACTGCTCTTTTTAAATTTAATACGATTGAGGCATCAAGGATGAAACTCAATGACAAACTACACACTTTAAACAAGCCATAAGACATATGTGTTGAATACCTGTTTCTGCCTGCTCAGTGATGTTCCAGTGCATCACTCTTTCGGCTTTTAACACTTCCGAATCAATGTCCCACGAATCCAACATGAACAACAACTACAAATACAAACACAACAAGCGCAACCATTGAACACAACCATCGACCGTACATTTCCTTGAAAAACCAAGAAAACAATTAGCAATTTGCATTTCAACAAATTCAGTGGATAACCACTGCGGATGAAAGTAACAAAATATGTCATCATCGTTGGTGACCGCGGAGCAAGTTGCTGAAAGCCGTCCCGTTGTTGGAAAGCAGCGCACAGCGCGGGGGGGAGATACGGGCGGCGATGCGGCCGAGGCAAACAGCCCTCAAGGCTGAGTCATGGTTCCGCGTAGTGATTACGTAGTGATCACACAATGGCCACGCAGTTGCTTGGATGCAGTCATGAACCCGTGATGGTTCTGCGTGGGGTTTATGTGTCGAAATGCAAGTCAATGCCACACCGGTAGAGGGACCAGAATGACCACTCTGGTTATTACATACGGATTACTAGCGAATAAAAAAAAAAGTTTACAGAAATGAAGGCAAAAGTTATATACCTATGTTGTTGCCAATCAGTCGAAACATTTATCACAACGTAGCGGTGTTTACGAGTGGAAACCGGAAAAGCGATCTACAGTGAATGAAGTTCGCGGACCAATCACAGCCAAAGCCGCTGCGTTGGTGTTGCGTTGCCTCGACGCACGTTTAGGATTTTTGGAAGGTGCACGTCAGGCCTTTGCGGTGGACGCAAGGGGGGTCCGCAAGGACGTAAAGGGTCCGTAAGCCCCCCAGCGTTGCTTCAACGTGGAAGCATAAATTAATCATAACCCAGCCTTCAGTCAGTGTTCATTCCTGACACATGCCACGTCTGGTTCTGTGTGCAGTCATTCAGAGAGCCACGTGAGTCAGTGTATGTAATGTCCCCAACACCCATTGTGATCACGCTGTCAGACACCTGTGATGCACATAGGAGCTAAATTACACCACATACATCAGCCACACATCCTAATTATGTCGATGAGGAATTTGCATAGATATTAGATTGTCATCAGAGCAAGTGGCGGTTTAATTATTCATTGCGAAAAAAATTTTTACTTGGTTAATTGAATCACGCGGCGGCAGTTTAGTCATAACTAGTACAAATGAAAACGCTGCCGCAAATGTCCTGTGCTCTCCCTCATCCCCGTCTCTTGGTGGGTAAATGAATGGCCGGGGCAGCGAGACTGCGACTCACTGGATGGTTTTGGTTTATACTTAATATTCTCTAAGTACATTACGACTTCAGCTGTGTGGATGAGCATTTTAATCACTCAGCACACATATTTCACAGAATGGCTGCGCTGCAATTTGTCAAAGTTTAAACTTTTTCAAAGGGTCCAAAGGGATATATAGATATATTTTTTATTATAATTATTATTTTTGTAACTGCGTACAAAAAACAGCTGTAGTTTATGAACATCGAGATGATTTGGGATTTTCCACGATGTTACTGTAAATAAGGAAAAGTTTTATCTTGACTTTCTTGTACTCGTATTGGCCCAACAGCATCGCGCCCGGGTCTGAACGGTCTGATTTGACCTCCTTTAAAGGCCAGTATCTTCCCCTCTCTCTCTCTCTCTCTCTCTCTCTCTCTCTCTCTCTCTCTCTCTCTCTCTCTCTCTCTCTCTCTCTCTCTCTCTCTTTCTCTGTCCTCTCCCCCTCTCACTCCCTTAGTCTCTCTCCCTCTCTCTCTCTCCTCTCCCCCTCTCACTCCCTCTGTCTCTCTCTCTCTCTTTCCCTCCCTCCCTCCCTCCCTCCCTCCCTCCCTCTCTCTATCTGCTACACCACCCAGGTCTGTAAGGGGGAGGAGTGGGGCATGTGGCAGCCGGTCAGTGGACATCAAGGGGAGCAATTGTGCTGCTGTGGTGTCAACCAACCTCACCTCCACCCTTACCCCCCACCGCAATCCTGTCAGGCCATGACGGAGGGCCATCAATGGCTGTACATTCCACACACATACACAGTCACACATATACGCACAAACATACACACACACATACACACATACACAGTCACACATATACCCACAAACACACAGTCACACACATACGCACAAACATACACACACACACACACACACACACACACACACAGTCACACACATACGCACAAACAAACACACACACCCACACACACAGTCACACACACATGCTTATGTATTGACACCTGGCTCCATGCGGCATGTTCTCACTTGTGTTGAGAGTGCATTTAGAAGAAAGATGCAGAATGCAGAAGAAAACACACACACACACACACACACACACACACACACACACACACACACACACACACACACACACATACACACACACACACACACACACACACACAGACACACACACACACACACACATAGCCTGCACCTATATACAGAGACACTAGCAGGAACACACCCATCCTCTCCAAATGCACACACACCCACACAAACATACACACACACTCAAGCAGTTTTAAGACCCGTTTGTCAAGTGGTATTTCAAACAAAGGCTATAATAAAGACTGTGTGTGTGTGTGTGTGTGTGTGTGTGTGTGTGTGTGTGTGTGTGTGTGTGAGTGTGTGTGTGTGTGTGTGTGCGTGCGTGCGTGCGTGCGTGCATGTGTGTGTGTTTTAGACATGGTGTGTGTCTGCTCTCACTCATGGAATGTATTGTTGTGGCTGTCCGGGCTTTGATGTTGGGGATCTTCATGGACTGTTTTGTTTGTTTTAATTTGAAATCGAGGCTTTTCTTTATCGTTATGGATGCAGTGCATTTGGGAATGTGAATAAGAAACTATGTCAATACGCCTTATTTGTGTTGTTTTTGTCTGAATTCGTAATGTAATGCATATCATTATTCTGCAACTGAGTATAGCAATTATTGAGAACTTGCCTTTTCTGTTCTATTTATCATCCACACATACTTTTATTGTGGCAATACTTTTACAGATGGAGCGGCAACAGTAGATTTATGAGGTAATTGTGTGTCGTTGTGTCTGTCTACAACACCAGACACAGGTAAATGCTGAAGGCTGCGGCTGGACAGAGCCTTGGTCGTCTAGTCTAGTCTATAGTATCCCATAATATCACAATGTATATTCATTTACCTTTACATTTAGGGCATTTAGCAGATGGTTTTGTCCAAGGCGCCAATATTATTATATTACAATATTACAATAAGTACATGAGTCGGAATATTCTAGTGTACCATAAGCACGGCTACTGATGCGTCTGGCTAACATCAGAGACGCGTGACGAGAAAGAGCAGAGAAAGAAGAGCAGATTTCGAACCCCAACCACAACCCCTCCTCCATCCCAACATGCCAACTGAAGGCTGTGACAGTCAACCACCCCCCCACCCCCCCTGTGATTGACAGGCAAAGGGGGTAAAATGGCCGACGCTCTACTGCTCCGACGCGAGCGGGGGTGGGGGAGGGAGGTGTCCCAGAGCCGACACGGTCTCATCCGGAGGTGGAAGGTGGACGACGGCAGGTAGAACCAGAGACACATCCTCACCTCTTCTTTTTACTCACTAATCGCCCAATGATGGCTTTGACATTTCTACCAAATTACACTGAAATGACAGGCCCACGAAGCTAACCCACAACACTGTGGGAAGATCGGTGTCAGAGTCTCCATTCTGGTGGGGGAGGGGAGGGGGGGGGGAGGGGCGCTAACAGAGCCGGGCCCCCGAGGCCCCCGGCTGCAGGAGCGTTCACCCTGACGTTGGTAATCTCTGAACGTCTCCGAGTGAGGAGGTTCATGCGCTTCTGCTGCCCTCCCCCCTCCGCAGGCTCCTCCTCCTCCTCCTCCTCCTCCTCCTCTACCTCCTCCTCCTCCTCCTCCTCCTCCTCCTCCTCCTCCACTGAACGGAGCAGGAGGAGATAACATCTCGCTTCTCCAGCCCCTTGGTTCTTGGGGGGTCTGGTGGGTAAAAAAAATAAAAACCATCAAATCCGGTTAAAGAAACACGGCCGGACTGATTGCAGATTCACACGTGAGACAGGCGCCCCCCCCCCCCCGGGGTCAGCCGTGGGCGTCGGCTGTCGCCCGGCGGTGAACCGCGGTTTCAATTGAACGGACCTTTCGGTTTTTTAATGCCGCCCGTTATAATCTCGCGCCGGCGCAAGGTCGTTTGCAAAGCGCGTTTGCCAGGGCGATTTACATATGCAATCTTTATTCACGCGCAGATACACACAATGGTGCAGCCGCTCTCAAAGTCACTCATGTCATCACGCGGTTTGTTGCATTATTGGCCTGGTTTATGCATGCGTGTGTGCGTGTGTGTGCGTGCATGTGTGTGCCGGTGTGTGTGTCCACATATATGTGTTTGTGTGTCTGCATATATATGTGTGTGTGTGTGTGTGTGTGTGTGTGTGTTTACCGTAATTTGGTCTCAAGAAAGGACTAAAATCCATTCCAATTACCTCCCGGCACACTGGCTGCGGGTGCTGTCCTGGCTCTGTGTGCTGGCTCTGCCCTTGACCAGCCACCCACTCTGCATCTCGTGCCTCATTAGGATGAGGAAGGCACACGGCCTCCTCCAGTACAGGTTCACTCACCAGGATTACCATTGAGTGCTTGATTTGCACTTTTGGGCCACTTCCGCTGCGTGCGTACTGTGTTGATTTAAACACTGGGAAAGTAAAAAGCTCAATCGTTGTTAACCTTGCTTTTACCTACCTTCGTGTTCTCGGGGTTTCCACGGGACGATGATGTCCTCCTCCTAATAACCGCCTTCAAAAACGGTTTCCGAGTTGGGAAAAAGTGCAAAATAATTTAACGAGACCATAACATGATCATTTCCCTCCCCGTGGTCCCCTTAGCCGATGTGTTAGCATCATGCTAACCGGGCGCACGGCCCACCGTACCCCCCCCCCCCATGACTCCTCTGAACCGCCGCTGTGTTGAGCGATGTCTTGCTCGTGAGCACGCTTGCAGGGCGTCTCTCTCGCTCACCAAACGGCCAGAGGCTCTTTTTCCACCCAATAACCAAGGCGGGAGGACAGCCATTCAGGTCTCACCCCCCCCTCCCCCGCCCTCCCCCCCCCCCTCTTGGCCTTCCGCTGTCTGGTGCCTCAGATAAAGGCTATCGCTATTACACCCCATAATAACTCCACGGAGCTTCGGCCACCTCTGTTATTATACACATCGCGGGCTAAAACCAGGTTAATGGAGTAACCGGATGAGCTCCGCGGGACAATAAAGGGCGGGTTTGGCTCTGACCTCGGCTAGAGATCCCAGCGTTTGATACAGTGGGAGGCACGCATAATTGCGTGGATAAGAGACAGCCCATTCAGATGCCCTTCCTTGCGACGCTGTTTTCATTAAACCTCACTCTCTGTCTCTTTGGATCTTTTTTTTTTTTTTACATTGCTATCTCTCTCTCTCTCTCTCTCTCTCTCTCTCTCTCTCTCTCCATAACCCTTCCCCTCTCTCTCTCTCACACCCTTTCTCGCGTCATCTCTCTAGCGGGACAGAGCGGGGTGCCACCTGACACGTTTCAGAATCCTGTTGCTAACAAGTTAAATCCTCGTTCCATCTTCACCGCGCAGACGTGATAACACACATACAGTAGGGCCAGGTGTGATCCTGCCTGTGGTGCTATAAAAGAGGATGCAAATTAAGTTATTTTGATACACTTCGCTCATAATATATATAAGCCTATAGGCATATTGACGTAATCGTTATTTATTGAATGTCCTGATGATGACTTCAATAGCTACCACCAGAAATGTCCTGATGATGAGATCAATAAGCACCACCAGAAATGTCCTGATGATGACATCAATAGCTACCACCAGAAATGTCCTGATAATGACTTCAATAAGCACCACCAGAAATGTCCTGACAATGACTTCAATAGCTACCACCAGAAATGTCCTGATGATGACTTCAATAGCTACTACCAGAAATGTCCCGATGATGACTTCAATAACTACCACCAGAAATGTCCTGATGATGAGATCAATAAGCACCACCAGAAATGTGACTCTGCTACTGCCACTAGCACTGCTTGATATTAGGCCACATAGCCCCTTCATAGCGTCTTACAGCCCATGCTGCATAGTTTGTAGCACTGTGTTACAACCAGCCCAGCAGGGGGAGGCTGGCCTTGCTGGCCTTGCTAACCATTTTCGCACAGGAGCTACAATTCAAAATCAAAACGATGCAGCCTGATAGCCAACAACATGTTGACTGAAATTACATGCATTTGGATTTCCTGACGTGCACTGATTGCGGTGAAAAAAATTCACTTTCTGGTGCAGGGAAGACACACTTTGGTATGCATCGCCTTAAATTCGGCTACACATCCAAAGGCATTTGGCTCAAACGAGACTCCTGTTGAATCACCACAGTGTCCTGCACTGTGGCTCTGATGCAACCGCCTCAGAGGTCTGTGTTGAATCAAGCCCACGTTGGGAGTTCCCCAGTGCACCCCAAAAAACCACCGTAATGATCGATAAAACACCTTTACAGAGGTCATATGAAACCTGTTATTTGTAAAACGTTACAAGCCCAACCGAAAAAACTACACTGCCGTTTAAAAATGAACACCAAATTCAATGGTTCAGGTTTCACCCTGCTACAGCTGAGGCTGTAAAACACAGAATTGTTTCGCATTCCAGACAGCGAGAGTGTATTATTTGTTAATAGAGTGCAAAGTTGAATTTCAGTTGAAGCAATCTCCCATTCTGAATAACTTCCATCCATGTTTATTTACATATTAATTTTTCCTCCTTGCAAACAGCTATTTACTACCAAGACGGGAATAGATCAATATATCCAAAGAGTTTATTTCAATTTCATGCTTTTCTGACTTCATCAAAAATCTGTCAGAGTAATAAATTCACTCCCTAACTACAGCGGTGTCAACAGGATATGCTGAATGTGTTTGTGTGTGTGTGTGTGTGGGGGGGGGGGGGGGGTTATCCAAAAAACGCAACATGAACAGGGGATTACTCACAGAGCCCATAATGAGGGACGCGATTTATAAGAGAACTGTCTGGTACAGACAACTGGAGAACGTTATTACTCAGGAAGCCTAAAACAAATGGGTGGGATATCAATGTGCTTGATGTGAAACTGCCTTTGTTTCACAATAATGGCGAAAGCAAAGAAGCTACAGGCTGTGAGCATATCTGGTCACACTTTATATTAAGCCACACACAGTAACCATGAACTCATTGCATATTGGCATGCATATAACTAGCATACTGGCTCTTAATTAGTCATTGTAAGTAATACCGTTTTGTGAGAATGTTTCACTCAATAACCTCCTAATTACTGCTTAGCCTATTGATAGTAAGAATATTTATTCAGTGTGATTAAGGGAGAATGACTTCTTGTGGTACTACCAGTCTTAGGAGGCCCATACTGAGAAAAACCTGTTAAGATTGTTATTCATGAACAACAACTTTCTCACTTACTATAGTCAGAAATTAGGAGGTTATTGAGGGAAAACCTTTAACAGCATAGTAATAGTAGAATATGGTCAATGCACAATAAGGCATTATTGAGTGCTTTATGATGAAAAATAGCCAATATAATACTAACATGCATGCCAATAACAAACTAGTCGATGGTTGATATGTGTACCGTAGTCTACCTTGTGTTACCGGATACTTACTTTGAACATTATAATAATGTTGTATTATTGTAAGCTTTTAAGGACCGTCCTCTCTTGCAATTTATCTCTAGCTTCACTCTCTAATCTTCTTGTAGGTTAGCACCGCGTCTTTGCGAGGACAGCCCATGCATAGTAATATAGTTTTTGTCACATGCGTGTTGTTTTTCCTGTGATCTTCAAAGTGAATAGCAAAGAGAAGACTCAAAGCACTGGAAAAAAAATCTTTTCACATGTAAGGTGTTCAAACCTATGCAAATCAATGTTATTTAGGCCTGGAGGAATCTGAATATTTAGAAAGCACGGGCATTGTGGCCAGCAATTCATTCACCTGTGATAGGACATTAGTTAGTCACCGTTTGTGTGTCTGCTCGTTCTCCAACTTCCAAGGCAAGAGAAATGATCAACGTTGAAAGGGACGTCGTCAATTCATCTCATTGACCGGTTCACGAATGTTGACGTGTTTAATGGTCCGGTCATTAATACGCTGTCAACAGACTTGGTAATGAAGAGTGCCTTCGATGTCGCTATAGGAACCTCAGTAACCTGTAGTGCCAATGCGCACTACAGGTATGGATGGGTTGAGTTATTCACAGAGCATCCCGTTATAATACACCGTTTACCACACGACAGACCTTTGGAGGAAAAAAAAAAACGGAGTTATTATTCAGGGAACAAATCACGATTAAGGCGTGCAGACCCCTTGGGAGGAGACAGACTTCAAAACGAGAGCTCATTTTGGGACCTATTTGGAAGAGGAGCGTGATGATGAAACAGAAAAAAATACCAATTTTGTATAAGGTTGCAAGACATGCTTCCCTGAATAGCCTTTTTTTTTTTATTCCACCCAGGGTACAGTAAACAACACAGGGAAGTCTTAAAGCACTTAAGATTACCCAGACTATTCCACTTTAGCCTCGGGAGTCTTGTTATTTAAGCTAACTAAATGTTATTTTGGTTTATATGGCTGCAGTCTGGTCCAATATGGCACACCGTGATAACGATGGTGAGAGAAAAAGCCGACAGGGGTAATGTTACTGTGACCCCCACTGCCAACTCTGTCCCTGTGTGGCCATTAAAAAGTGACCTTCCTCTGCCAGTCATCATGAATTAGAACGGTGGCCAAAGTCCCCACTGACTGACCCCCTCCGCAAGTCATTAGGAAGCCTGGCTTGACAAGTTCAACCCCCTCCTCGAGGTCCCCCCCCCCCCCCACCCCCCCACCCCACCCCACCCCCTCACCCCCACCACACCACATCACCACCGATACACTCCCGATGACACCGGTCCCAACGCAAAGCAAAACCTCCGGCAGGACAGCCAGGATATGCGCACGTTGTGTCGTTATGACGACGGTCGTTCCATCCAGCCGATATTATCCATACCCCTCCCCCGCTAAATCTATTGCAGAAAAACCCATGGATTATTACTCTTAACTTTATTGCTCCTGCTGCTCAGGGGGTCTTTAGAGGAGTGACAGATGAAGAGGGGGAGAGAGCGCAGACGTGGACATGGTGAATGAGGCAAGACGGTGCAAATACTGTACATGTGTGGGTGCGGGAGAGAGACACAGAGAGGGGATAGAGAGAGAGAGAGACAGAGAGAGAGAGGGGACAGATATGGTTGGAGATAGAGAGAATGGGAAAAAGTTTGAAAGAGAGTTGGAGAGAGAAATCGAGTTAGAGCGAGAGAGAGAGAAAGAGAGAGAGAGAGAGAGAAAGAGAGAGAGAGAGAGAGATCATTGAGAGAAGGACAGAGACAGAGCAAGCGTCGCGCCAAAAGGAGAAACGTGGGAGCGAGTGACAGACAAGGGCGGCGGTGAGAGGCGGGGAACGTACCGGGGAACACAGAACACCAGAGGCGGCCCCCCGGCCCCTTGGGGCACACTGACAGGGGAAGGGGCGCCGTGCGACCGCTGAAAAAACCAGCGGCACGCCGTGCTTCACGTTGGCGTTCTCCGTGCTCCGTGTTCACCGCAGGCCCGTGGCGAGGGCTCAGAGTGATGACCCGCAGGCGAGCGTCACAGGGCGCCACGCGACGCCGTAACGGTGAGGCGGGGGAGGAGTCCTGGCCTCCTGGACGCCGCTCGCCCGCTTCGGGCGCCGTTGGTGACACGGGTTTCGGATTCCCTGATTCGTCGGAACGCCCGGAGGGGGGTGGGGAGAGTGAGTGCTGTTCAAATACATTTAAAACTTCAACTTTGACACATATAATAGTAAATAGTGAATGAATGATTTATTAAAGCTTCATGACTACTCATGAATAAGCAACGCTTAATTATAGATAGTATATCATATATAGAATAGTTCCAAATGAAAAAAATAAGATAAAAATAAAAAAATAAGGGAGGTAAGCAATCTACAATGTGTTAATGACACTTAATAGAAATGTAACAATGCCATCATTCATGATTATTAGTGAGAGAGCATTAGAGGACAGTCTACTTGTTACTACTTAATACTTGGTACTGCTGATAGGGCACTTCAAGCATGTCCAGTCTTTAAATGGAATGTATGAACGCTCAGTATGGCGTGGATAGGCCTCACTTTAGATGAGCTCACAGAAAAGCCTTAAAGGGATAGGTGAGAGAACTCGTACAGAACGATACCTTGGCGTTTGATCACTGCGTTGAAAAAAGTGCTGAATGATCTGCGTGTTTACTGCAAGCTTGTTGTGGTGTTACCGGCACCCATTTTCAATAAGCCACTATTCGGAAGACATTGGAGGCCTTTGGAAAGTAATTACAAGTGTATTCCCCTCACGTAAACAGGCGCTAGGGTACTGTAACTCTGCAAGTCAATGGAAGCAGCTAACGGAAAGCAATTGCAAACGCAGCGAACTACCCTTCTGGAAGCAAAATAATGAATTTAGAATTAAACAACTCGTCTGAGTCGGAGTAATACATGCAAACGCTCATTTATAGATTTATCATGTTGTCCCTTTAACTAAGGCTTTCAAACTACCTTAATTGATCAATCCAGGCTTAACATGTCCTTTAAAAATGCTGAGTAAGGCATTCATAGTCCCCACTTTAGATGAGCTCAAACAAGACTTACTTTCTAACTACCTGAACTCATCGTGAATTGCAGCATAACGAAGTGTTTCTAAAGCATTATCAACACATTGTAAATAGTTTGAAATTCGTCAACTGAAGCTTTGTCGATGAACTGATTATGAACTACTTACCACTGAGTATTCGTGCAGGCACATCGCTTTATAAATTCATAAGTCGTGACTTGACTCATGATAACTTTATTTATTAATGCAGCTTGTTGCAGTTGCATTTGCAGTTTTTACAAGTGCTACCGAGAAATACTTTTTTTTCTGATTGGCATGGGCGGGTAACTGTGACAGTGTCTGACTGCTCCCATTGTCTGACTGTAGCTTATTGCTCTGTCCCCTGGTCAATGGGAAACATAGGAGAGCTATGGGACAGCTGGAAAGGAGAAATCACCTCAGTGGAGACAAGGCCTTTGTGTAGCTTTGGTGTAGCTTGAGTATTGATGAGTATGAGTATTTACTTCAAAGCTAGCCACAGCTAGCTGTGTGTGTGTGTGTGCGCGTGTGTGTGTGTGTGTGTGTGTGTGTGTGTGTGTGTGTGTGTGTGTGTGTGTGTGTGTGTGTGTGTGTGTGTGTGTGTGTCTGTGTCTGTGCGTGTGCGTGCATACGTGTGTGTGTGTGTATATATATACATATACACACACAATATTGTTCATCATTTGATCAAGTTTGATATTTTCAAAAAATATCGGAAAAATCAGTAAAAACATACTGTACATTCTCATGAAACTTGTTTAATTGAGTTCCCCGCGTGTCCTCTCAGGCCCACTGTGGTTCCTGTCACACGGAGAACAATGAGACGAGTGTATTAATAACTAAATGCCACTGTGGGGAAATAAAGTTCAGCTCCACTTTGCCGTCGTTCTTCCGTTCCTCTCCCCCTCTCATCCCTCATGTCTCTCCTCGTTGTGTGAATCCGCTGCCTGGGAGACAAACTCCCGGAATGATACTTTGCATGGTAATGTCTTCCCACCAGGGCCTATTGGTATTCAGGCATTCAGCCTGGGTATAAACAGAGTTCTCCCTCTGCCACAGATAACCTTCTCATTTACAATACCCCCCCCCCTACACACCTGGGCTTAAAGGCGCTGAAAGAAGCATATGCGTCAATTAAAAGAGGGGCATGCACATAGACACATACACACAATAACACACACACACACATAATGTGCACATAATCTCACACACACACACACAATGTTCATGTACTCACTTATGCTCACACCTTAGACACACACACACACACACACACACAGACACACATGTGCGCACGCACACACACACACACACACACACAGGTCGTTCTCTCTATCAATTATAAGTCTAACATGCTGTAATGGTTTAATCATTTATAATAATCTCTTCACCACTGACTGCTACCTGCTTCGCCCGCCTGCCGCAACACCTGAGGATCAGGAGCAGATGACGGCGCACTAAATGGGATTTAGCCCAGCTGACCTTGATGTCCTGTGAACGTAATTAATCTCTCGCTGAATTCTGAAGCGCAAACAGCCTGCTAATTTTCCCACTGGAAACCCGCGACACTTTTGTGTGTGTTTTATTAGCATTTATGTATTTAGACATTTATGAAGTAATCATTTTTTTTATTATTGTTTATTGTTTGGACTAGGTGTGTATAAGACATTTGTTGTCTTTATTTTCTAAAAATACATATATTTGTCGTTTCAATATCAACATGTGACTGAATTCATGATTCGTTTTGTAGTATACCGTATGTCGTGACCTTTTACAAAATGTATTGGTGCTTCTGAACTTCAAGTTTAGGCTTTTGATAGAATCATAGCTCCTGGAAGCTCAGGCAGAAGAAATTGGACCATAAGATGCAGACCAGTGAGTGAAGGGAACAGGCAGTTTGTGGCAACCAGTGCAGATCATGTCATGTCTCAAGGAGTCCTCATCAAGATGTTTGGCCTCATTAAACACAGCAGCTGTTGCTATGAACATGTTCCTGATTTATAAATATCTGTTTTAATCTAACTCTATTTAACCAGGTTGGTCTCGTTGAGATTGAAGAGATCTGCTTCGGAGGAGAGGCCTTGGCCGAGGCGGCAACAGCATACACTAATGCAATGAGGCTTCATCCTCTCACCAGAAACTAGTTTCAGAGACATTTCATAAGAAAAAGCACTTGTTCTAAACTCACCCAGACACGAGGAAGAATGAAAAGAGCAAAACATAAAATGAGGACATTTAATTAAAATTGTATTATGGTGCGATACAATATGAAACATCACGGTCTCTCTGGTCTTACTGTGTGGAGAGGGATAATCCTAGATTGGCAGAGGAGAAACAAATTGCGTTTTATTTAATTTTGTAATCTTGGCATCGGGTAATGCAGAGAGAATGACAATAGTTCCAGTTAAAACAATCCTCTCCACACAATGAGGACACAATCATAACACAAGGAGGCCAGGAGATCTGGGATGCATTAAGCACAGGCAGATCTTCCAAAAAAAATGTTCCTTCCCCAGGATTTCTTTAGTATTTCTGTTTCTTTCATTTCTCTGCGTTGCCAACCAGCCCCAAACCAAGGGGGTCAGCTAACAAGTGAAATGTGCTTCAGTGGGGCAAATTTGATTATACATCTTTTACTTTTGGATTCTCAAGTATGCTCTGCTAATAGGGTATTTCCATGCCAATTATGAACAAGCCATTTCAATAATTAAACTCAAAACTTTTGCAAAAAAAAAAAAAGAGTTTGTACTTTTGGCTGCCCTGAACAGAGAATTCATTAGAACAAAATGCTTTTTTTGTTTTTGGAAATTCATTTATTTGGCGGTGGAATGCTGTGGAAGACTGCTTGATCACATCAGACCTTGAGCGTCTATGCATGTGATTATGTGTCCTAATGTCCCGGTAGAGTCAGCCTGGAGATCATTCCATTCTCTGGAAGATATTCTAGATTTTTTTGCTTAATTTGCTTCTTTTTGCCTTCGAGAACTCATCGCTAAGCAACACTCGACTCGTGTATTTTTGGATGACATCGTCTTGACAAGCTCCCTGCACTTGAGGTTTGATGTTTTTAAATGGAGCAAATGAAAAGTTCTTTAATTTGCTTTTGTTGAGTCTAACTCTAACTTTGTGTTAACAGCATCGGTGGGCTACATGCCCTGACAGAGACTCGAGGTGTGCATATGAATAGAGTCATAGAGACACACGGAGCAGTGTCCCGGGGGTCCTGAACCTCAGATGAAGGTTCCACGGCTCATTTCCCAGTGGCCACGGCTTACCTGGAGGCAGGTATGATGGGGATGCCAGTGAAGTCATGCATGTGTCGTTAATGAGAAAACAAGATATATGGAAAACAAGCTGTCTGTATTCGGAGAGTCCGGTCAAAATGACATTTCCAGAGAATCCCATTTGAACAGCGAGTGCAGCAAGTGGTCCATATACTCAATTCAGCCTCACCGCAGCCTGTTGATGCTGATGATACTTCAAGCTAGCTGGCGGGAGGGAAGGGTGGGGGGGTCACAGAGCATTGTTTACCAACTGTGGGCAGTGGTGAGTCACTGGGCAGCGAGCGGGCCTCTCTGGCTGACCATCCAGTGTACACCATTACAAGGTCAGCTTTGCTTTGCTTCGGTCAAAATCCCACCCATGTTGGCCGCCCCGTTGTTGCCAAAGGCGGCAAATTGGATCTCATTTTCAAGTTCACTGGACCTTTAAAAGTCACATAGAGAGAGAGAGAGAGAGAGAGAGAGAGAGAGAGAGAGGGGCAGCTGCAGAAAGGAACATCAGATGTCACACAGAAGGGTCACCACGTCACAGGCAGGAACACACAGGAACTCATGCACACACGGACAAACACGTGCACACACACACACACACACACACACATGAGCATGTGTGTCTTTCTCCCGGGCCCAACCAAGGCAGGCATTTCATCCATCCACATAAACTGCATTGTAAACCGGTCCACCAAACAAACAGGAAGTGATGACGTACCTCGTGTTCCCTGTTACTTCAAAGTCCATCGGACGAACCGGGTAGCCGTCATCACATCGGTTGGCGGACCGGAGGTCACACACAGAAGTTCGGCAAGGGTTTTGACCTCACTTTCTCGACATCCCCACTGACCAGTGAGTTTGGGTGCACCGTGTGTCAAAATGGACGTGCGTTCACAGTGGGGGTGAGACTGGGACTAATGGCCCACGGTGGGGTATCCCCTTCCTGAATGCTTCTTAATTATCTGTATCTGTGCTCACTGTGAGCCGTATTAGATAAGCGCTCTCCGGAATGAATTCAATTTTAGTTGTAGATTGAATCTGCCCCAATATGTGTCATGTTTCAGATTAGGCAGCCCCTCTATGAGGAGACGCGTGGAGACGCTGACACACCACTTAAAGCATTTCATTTAAAATGAATGTACCGCAGTGCTATCTCCTGTGTGTTGGCGGGGGATACTTTTTTAGATGGTTTCAAGTGTTATTTTAACAGAGACCGCCGCACCAACACAACACACGTGTCGGGCCGCGTGCTTGTGTGTTTATTTGTGCACATGTGTAGTTTGTGCTTGGGTGCAGCTAATGCGTGAAGGGATGTGCACATGTGTGTGTTTAAGAACACCCCCATCCCCACCCCTACACACCCCCACCCCCACCACCACCACCCCACACACACCCCCACCCCTACCATTCCTCCAGGGAGGATGGATGTGATTCCATTGCAGTAGCAGTTTGGTGCTGGGATCTGTAATGTAAAGCGCTGCAACCGCATTTAGTCCCTTTGGGTCTGACTGTCCTCTCTCTCTCTCTCTCACACACACACACACACACACACACATCACAAACTGTCCTCTCTCTCACACACACACATACACACACATACACACACACACACACACACACACTGACATCACAAACTGTCCTCTCTCTCTCACACACACACACACACACACACACACACACACACACACACACACACACACACACACACACCACACACACACACACACACAATCCTCATACAACGTTGTACATACACTGTCCTCACACACACCCTTATTGTCCTCACACACTGTCATTACATACACACACACACACACACACACACACACACACACACACACACACACACTAGCATCTCTCACACACAGGCACAATATCAGGACAATAATGTATATTAATATTACTACTATTACTATACATCGATGTTTGTTTTGTTTTTTAATGAGTAGATATAAGAATTCTGGGCAATGGCGTTGAAAGAAGAGCCAAACTAGCACACTCTAATTCTGTGGCTGTATCTCTCTGCTGGCTCCCCAACCAGCCTCTGTCCTCCACACCCACACCGTGAGCGTAGTAACTTAGATAGCTAGGCCTCATATAGCACATGCCTCAGAATCCTGAAATGTTGACACATAGTGCACTACAAATCCATAGATTTGGCACAGGGCAAACTGAAGAGAGACAAGGGAACAACATATGAAGAACAAACACATTGGCTGATCTAAACCCAGCAGTAGATGATTTACATACCATTATTTTCTCAACAAGTGATGAAAGATTTTGCGTGAATAATTCTGCTCTATAAATTATGACTGGAGCATTTATTTGCACTGAAGCTTTGTACTAAAGCTTTTTCAAAATAAAAGTTGAAAAAACTATTTCACCTTGATTTGTTCTACACAAATTGCAAATGTAGATGAAAGGGAAGGAAAGAAATCAATGAAATAAGTGGCACATCACTATGTCCCAGTGATGTCTGTCCCATCGGGCCAGGCCAGAGAACACCACCATTGTGGACACAGGTTGTTGACCAAAGGCAATCTCCCCCATTGTGGCCCAAATAGCCCACAGAGATGTAAACATTACATGGAAGAATGGCCCGCTGATCGCACACACAGATTGCAAAGTGAAGGTCAATGGTTTGTCCAGCACCTCATCAGACTGTGTGTGTGTCTATGTTGGTGTGTGTCCGTGTGTTTATATTGGGGGGGGGGGGGGCCGGTGGCAAATTGAACCACCTAGTTCTGAAGAGGTTTAGAAGAAGCTGCCACTAAGGATAATCCTGATCCCTGCACTGTCGCATACAAGTGGGAAAACACACGGACGTAGGCACGCATGTATGCACGTACACAGACTGGCCGCAGATGTTGGTGCCGGGTGTTGATTTATATGACGTGTGCAGTGGTGGGTTTGATGAGGATAATGCGTTCATGCTATTTGAAATAAACACATTGAAATAAGAGTATATGTCATTCTTGACATATGCATAGGTTTTCCTTCCACTGTTTAATCATATGGCTTGGCGCCATGAACATTGCCCTCGAAACTCATTACAGCAGAGCATGCCGGAGGTGAATTGATGGTGAATTTCTAAGAGCGACCGTGTGTGAAAAGCCAAGGAATGTTAATATGTGAATTATCCTTCGAGAAATAATGTGTGACTCGTTCGGCCGGCTTCACATTGTCAGCTGAAGGTTCGGCAGTGAATGGGTTCCGAATTAAGGCTGGGTTATGCTTCATTTATGCTTCCGCGTTGACGTAACGCTGAGGGGTTACGGACCTTTTACGTCCCCCTTGCGTCCAACGCAAGGGCCTGACGTGCACCTCCCAAAAACCCTAGACGCGCGTCGAGGCGACGCAACACCAACGCAGCGGCTTTGGCTGTGATTGGTCCGCGAACTACATTCGCTGGAGATCGCTTTTCCAGCTTCCACTCCTAAATAAATTATAAATGCTTCTACTGATTGGTGACAACATATATATATATATATATATATATATATATATATATATATATATATATATATATATATATATATATATATATTTATTTCTGTAAACTTTTTTTTTACTCGCTATTCTGGTCCCTCGACCGGTGTGGCATTGAATTGCATTTCGACACGTAAACCCCACGCAGAACCATCACGGGCTCATGACTGTGTCATGAGCAACTGCGTGGCCATTGCGTGATCACTACGTAATCCCTACGCGGAAGCATAACTCAGCCTTTAGTCATCAACAAACGGGAATGCTCTGCGTTGAGGCCCAATCAGGAGAGTCTGTGGTCGGAGCACTCCTCCCCTGTTTGTGCGATCCGACACGCACTCCCAACACAGTGCCACGACGACGTCATCACAACACACACACACACACCACGTGCACTCCACCTGCCTGTGTTCAAGGCAAACCTGCCCCACTCAACAAACAATCACGTCTCAAATTCACACTTTTCAACCACCTATCCGAAAAGAACAAGGGCCTCATCCTCAGGTCATTGATTACGGACAATAATCATTAGCAATAATAATACTAACTAGCTATAAAGCTAGCCCACCAATCAGGGTTCGAATTGCACCATGGCCTTCGGGGGAGCCCTATTTTTTTTTACAGTGCGCACCACGACTTTCCAATTCACATGCATGCGCATTAAGGTGGACCATTTTTCAGAGCTCTCCCTGAATGTGTCTGGTCAGGCTTTCAGAGGAGCTTGTGACCCTTTCAGGAGAGCTTAGCTCCCCCCGTAATTCGAACCCTGATACTGATACCCTTTTCCACCAAATAAGCTGTGGTTCCTGAACCGGTTCCATTCGGGATCCTTGGAGCCTTGGTGCAAAACCGTCCCTCGTGTCCAGCGCCGGTGTGATCACGGACAGGGCGTACAAGGAGGGCGATGCTCAACGCACCCCCGGGGGTAAACAATCGTAGCACACTCACACACACTTTTTCCATCCTTGTTCCAAATTGTAGAGGAGGACACGCCCACTGATGAATGCACTTCAGGTAGAAGGAAAAACCCTCGATGTCGGTCTAATTTTGGTGGAAACGCTCCAACCTATTTTTACCATTCGAGGCTATAGCCCCGGATGTTTTGTGAATAGCCCCGGATGTCTGTGCTGTTAAAAAAATAAAAATAATCATAATATATATAATGATGAAAATCAGTGGCGAAACTACACCCTTTTTGGTCGAGCTTGCCTTAGTCCACCCTGTCATTTCGTCCTCAAATCTACGATATTCAAAATCCCCAATCACCCCCCCCCCCCCCCTCGCGTGGCCCCACCAAACGTAGAAACCTAGAATCACCCCTGTCTTCTGGGACCCAGATGTTTTCGATTGCTAGCGATGCCCCTGCTCCAAACGGTTTAAAAAAAATACGGTGCGGGAAACGGAACGGCACCAGTTTTGTACGTGTCAGTGGAAAAGGAAACTCATCACATGACCTCTGCTGCGTCTGAGTGGTGCACGCGTGGAGCGGCGTGCAGGCCTCTGGACGCCACACTGACGTGCGTGTCAGAGACGGAGGCGAGCCTCTCAGACACAACGTCACTCTCAGTGTAACGGTCACACATAACGACGATTCTGGATGAAATGAAGCGTCACAAAGGGGCCGTCGGGGATGACCGTGGGGGTAACGCATTGCCCCTCCATCCTAGGACTGCTCGCCTGAAACGGCTTTTTTCAAATCTAATAGCGTCTGAATTTCGAGCTAAAACATAGGGTTCACTTACGCTTACACTATAAACTAGAATGATGGCAAGGGATACATATGACCTTTGCAAATCAACATATCGTTCCAATTCCAAAGGTTTATGGGATGAGCAGGTCCTTCTCTCCTCAAATAAATTTGTGCACAGTCTTTTTTTTCCCCAAATGTTTGTTTTGCGCGGAAACAAATGTCCCAAGGTTACCTTTCATCGCACAATTGTTTGCTTTCGTTCCAGGCGTGAAACTCAACTACATAAAAGACTTTCTAAAGGTTCGTCCTCACTGTTGAGCTCCACCGAGGCCCTGACACATCAGTTTCCTCGGTGCGTCTCGCACGGCCCTCGTCTGTGTTTTTTGTTTCGGGGCCGATTCAACGTGTTGACTCTGCCGGGAGGGCCGTCGGTGAGAGGAATCACTCTGATTGGCTGTTCGGCTTCAGCGAATCAACGCACGAGCAGAGAAAGTTAGCAACGACTTTGTCAAGATGGTCTTTTCCCCCCCACTTCATCTCATCTGATCGTTCATCCTTTTCACATATTCTCCATGATTAACTTCATTACCCAAACCGTCTGAGTCAGAGTTGCGTGAAACGGTAGGCAGAAGCTGCTTTGTTTATTGTTTGTGTACACCCCTAGTCTGAGGTAAAACAATTACAGATGACCGCCAGCGGCTGGTAAGGAGAGTCATTTTCTCTCACGCAGTGCAAGCTTTTGGGCCAAGACGCAGGTGATGCTACGGTCGGCCTTCTTTGAAGCTAGCTTTGACATTGGCGTGCTGTGTCTGGGGCCTTCAGCAGCGCTTTTTGCAGGCTTGTGTTATTTATTCTATTTGACAGTTCTCCTTAGGCTACATGCTGCACATTGATGACACACAGTACCAATAAATCTCTGGAATGTATGTGCCCGCATTGTTGACTTCCATTGTACATTTTGTGTTGCTTTTGCCTTCGGCGGGGGGGGGTAGGACTACCACCATCCCCACACTGAAAAGGTTTAATATAAATCAACAATTATGAAACCCGCGATATGTTGAAGAAATGTTATGAATATGGGTCTGGGGAAAGTCACATTTCATTTGCTGGGGAATGAGCACGATTTGCATAACTGGGTTGGCCGTGTTTTGCAATTATGTCCCCTGCTTCGACCGACTCACACGCCGCATCCCTCTGCATGTAAATTAAATTCTCTGACGATAAGAATACCTCATGAATATACATTTAATTGGCAGCAAATTCCCCAGTTCAGTTTTTCAATCGTTCCACAATTACTGATGTGATCATAATGGCTTACTTATTATATTTGCACTCCGTGTGTGTGTGTGTGTGCGTGTGTGTGTGTGTGTGTGTGTGTGTGCGTGAGTGTGTGTGTCTGTGTGTGTCTGTGTGTGCGTGAGTGTGTGTGTGTGTGTGTGTCTGTGTGCGTGTGTGTGTGTGTGTGTGCGTGTGTGTGTGTGTGTGTGTGTGTCTGTGTGTGTGTGTGTGTGTGTGTGTGTGCGTGTGTGTGCGTGTGTGTGTGTGTATGTGCGTGAGTGTGTGTGATTGTGTCTGTGTGTGTGTGTGCGTGTGTGTCTGTGTGTGTGTGTGTGAGTGTTTTCCTCTCATCCCTATTGTCTATCTCTGTCACTAATCCTCCTCCATCCCTAGAACGGAATCGAATAAATACTAAAACTATTGTTCCCGGAGCTATATTACTTTTAATGAAAAAAATCACAAGATGAAGAGGGGAGCGAGAGAGAGAGAGAATAAGAGAATAAGAGAGTGAGAGCAAGAGAGCAAGAGAGAGAGAGAGAGAGAGAGAGAGAGAGAGAGAGAGAGAGAGAGAGAGAGAGAGAGAGAGAGAGAGAGAGAGAGAGAGAGAGAGAGAGAGAGAGAGAGAGAGAGAGAGAGAGAGAGACAGAGAGAGAGAGAGAGAGAGAGAAGAGAGAGAGAGAGAGAGAGAGAGAGAGAGAGAGGGAGAGGAATCGAGGGAGATAAGGATCAAAGGCAAGAGTGATCAAGGCACATTTTGTGGGTCTTGCCTTCTGGTGCCGTGGGCACACATGCGGTGGGCTTTGAGGCAGATTGCCGATGACAGGGCTTCTCGGGGAGATCAAAGAGGGCCCCGGCTTTGCTTTGCATACCTTAAACATAATCAATAATGCATATTTTATTCTCTGCCCAACCTGCCCAACCCATCGGCCACATGACTCCGCTTCTGGAGAGTTCTGCCCGGCGCCCACCACCAGCTGATCCTGACACTGACCCTGCCCTTGAGCCCAGACGTTAACACCTATGGGGTTTATAGGGGGGTAAATGCATCTATTATCTAAATATCTGCTATACTGTAATATATATATATATATATATATATATATATATATATATATATATATATCTGTATAAAAAGTATGTCAAAATGTGATGCGTACAATCAATGGAATGACACATTACAGTAGTAAAGGCACAAATGGAGCTGACAGGTGCACAGAGAGACAGAGAGTACTGATGGTGCACAGAGAATACTGATCAGGTGTCGTGCACAGGTTTGCAGCAGTGGGTTTTAAGCGTGAGGAGTAAGTCAGAGTTCCGATGCGTGATGGAAGGGAGTGGTCCAAGGGGTCGGGGGGGAAGTACTGCAGAAGGCCCCGCCCACCACCACCAGGTATGATGCATGGTCCTCAGCAGAGGATCAGCAGATCAACAAATCTGCGGTTGTGAGTTGGGTGGGCGTGGTGACGGACAAGGCTGGACAGGTATCGGGCAGACAGGATTGCTGAGGGATTTGAATGTGAGGAGGACAATGCTGGAATGGGTTGTATTGGGATCCTGGGAAGTTGTTGAATGACTCAGTGAGCAGTCGGGCAGCTCAGTGTTGGATATGCTGTAGTTTATTAAGAGGGTGGAAGGGCTGCCATATAGGAGGCTGTCACAGTAGTCTGGTCTGGAGGTGATGGATGCACGGGCAAGTGATCCCTAAGCAGAGAAGGTGAGGGCGGGATGCATTCTGGTTATATTATAGATGTGGGAGAAGGCCATTCTAGTGAGTGGTGTTTGGCTTGAAGGAGAGCGAGGGATCATAGACGACAGCAAGGTTTTGGACCGGGGGGAGAGGCTGGGACATTGCTGCCATCGATGTTGAGTGAGAACTTCTGGGTGGAAGTGAGGAGCGATTTGGGCCCCATTTATAAGCAATTCAGATCTGTATAGAAGTCGCTGTTCAGCATGGTTTTTATTTCAGCGGGGCAGCCTGTGAGGGCGGTGAGAGTGGCAGAACTGATGGTTTTTTTGTGGTGCAGCAGAGCTGAGCGTTGACGTGACCTGAGGGGAGAGCATGTCGAGGATGAAAAGGAGGCGTCCAAGCACCGACCCTTGGGGAACACCGTGGGTGACTGGGGAGGAGTCGGATTTGTAGTGATTGATGGAGATGTGGGGAACTATACGGAGTAAGTGTATGTTCACGTGCAAGTATGTTCCTTTAAGATACATTTAAATTACATAAAAGTAATAACAATTGTGTTTTATTATGCTGATCCGAATATATAATGACAACATTTCTTTAAAAGGGGGCGTGGCCGTGCCATCAGCTGGTGGGAGCCAGGATTGGCTGGTTGGAGGCGCGGACCCAGCTAGATGACCATGATTAACAGAGGAATTACATAGACTGGGTGGGTTCCCCGTGCATTACAGCAAGGCTGGGTCCCTGGTTCCCCGGGATTAAGTATTTCTTTGCATTTTTAATGACTTGGCAGGAAGCTTTAAGTCATTTTGCACGTAAAAGTCCTGCTTTTGTCCAAGCAAACAATGAATGAATCCCGGCAGCAAGTGGAGAGCGGCATCGCCCAGAATACCTTTTTTCTCTTCTTTTTTTTTTTTTTTTTCTTCCCCAGACCCAGTGATGCCATGTGAACTATCCATCTGTCAAAACTGTGAAAATCTCAGCACACATTGCGCAGGGAGAGCTTAAGTGGGGTGGCACTGGCCTCGGGTCGACCTCTTCCTTCTCCTTATCGCTCGCCTACCGCTGAGCTACACCTCCATTCACAGTGAGGAGGCTCACGTCCCCGCGCACGCATCCGGTACGGACACCATGTTGCAGCTTGTGGGAGGAGGCGGGGGGGGGGGGGGGGGGGGTGGTTGACAACACGCCACCGGAAGCCTGACAACATGCCGGAAAATACAACATGTCATGAAGTGCAGGCGCACAGCGTCTCGCGAGCACACATATAGGCAGACCCAGGATCACATGCAGGCCCTTTTTAGATCTTTTTGTTGTGTACGCCGCCGCCAACACAATGCGTCACAACGGTTACACGTGTGTCACGCATTTGGAAACCACAATGACGGTGGAAATGGTTGTCAAGACGATGAGCAGCAACCACCTGGTGTTGACCCCGGTACAAACAAGGCTGCGGTGATGCATTCTGCTCATCGACACCCCAAAAATATATGTGTACCTACTATCCTACGTATATTGTATGTGTACAGAGCCCTGTGTGTGTGATGGCTGCTCAAACTTTTGTTAAAATGAACGCCTGTGTAATCTTTCCAAACTGTGTTTCCAAACTGCCAACAAATAACAGGCAAGCGGTCCGCAGGGGTCGCTCCTTGGACTTTGGTTGAATGAGAAAGCGGCGTCATGATTTTTCAAGAGCAACGGTGGATGCTCCCATCGACATGTTACGTTTGGCCACAGCCACTCTGGAGCCCATAACAGGCGAGTGAGACAGGCAGTGCGCACAGAGACAACCCTGAGGACTCGAGGTGATCTGTGACTATTGTACGGAGGAATATTGACTCTTATCTGGCATGTCTGCCAGCTGAGATGAAAGGAAGAAGAATACATTCTGCGTGGACTGTTTCTCCTGGATGTGTTATTTTGTGCCGATTTATAACAAAATAGTGCTGTTTTGTTGTTGTGTTATTGTTAATGTGTTTTGAGATATTAATTGTGATTTGGGGCTCAGTGTGCATTAGTTAAGCACTGGGTTGTTTCGCTTAAATTACCAAGATGCGTTTTGCTACAAACGCCTTTGGTTTTGTACTTATTTTGGGGGACTGCTGAAGAAAAACACAAATGACATCCTCTGGTTATAACACAATATATATTATATGTCTTTACTAATATGGACATGTTTTGCAGTCCATGTTTTTTTTTTTTTTGCAATTGTCTACACGCAGACACTGTTTGAGGGTACAGAGCTGCCTTAAATGGCCTTCAAACAAGCCACTGTGTGTTGCCACTGTTGTGGTCCATTGTCCCCCACGGGTAGGTACGCCCTGAAAGCACACTCTGGTTTGTCATGGTTAATCTCTTTGAGACGTCATGCAACCCATTTAGACCTTTGCGGCAAACCGGCGCACAACACGGCAACTTTCTCTGTGACGTTCTTCAACTGTTCTTCAGGCTTGAGTCTCCTGCCACATGAGCTTAAATGAACGGACATGTCAGACAGTCATGGACGCCACTTGTACTGTTCACGTGGCCGATCACCGTGAACGATCATGTCCATGACCGAGACGACCAGGGCCTTGCAGGGTTCACGTTGTTCGTGAGTTTGTGTTGGCGTCACTGTCGTATACGAGGCGTCATCGATCCAAGCAGTAGGCACACACAGTCCCATTTACCAGCTGCTGGAGCCGAGGTCATGTAGTACCGCTCTTCATTCCAGCATGAGACATTTTAGAAACATCTGCGGTGTGACATTTCATAGGCACCGGAAGACAAACAATCAAGTGAGAGCTGTTTACTTTTGTGTTGTTTCGGATAATGATGTAATCGTTTGTTAATGACTGTTTAGTGAGGGAACACCTTGATCTCCCTGAACTGAATATCATTTCAGCCAAAGAACTCGGATTAATCGGAAAAGAACTGAGCCATTAAAAACGTTAACAAAATCATAACCTCAGAATGATGAGAATGTTTCTCAGGTTGATGACGTTAATGATGACAAAATTATTGATGTAAGTCCTGGCGAATTTCCCTTTAATGTGTTTTGACACTCGACCATCAATCTGAGAAAAACATTCACTGCATATGGTAATCGGTAACTTAATTATGAAGGTATGAAGATGAAAATGTAGACGAAAGGAAAAGCTGTTCCATGTGCTTGTTTATGTCTTTAGTCGGCGGGTGAGTGCTGTGACAAAAACCATGAAATGGTGGGAGGAGAGAACTTGATTGTCTTTGTAATACGATGACCTTTAACCCTACAGCTGTCAGGAGGGGACACAAATACATCAGCTTTTGTTGAAAATCAGGGCCAAAAAAATGAAGATCAAAGTCCAATCAGTGTGTGTGTGTGTGTGTGAACGACTGTACACACAAACTAGGTTGACGCTTTCGTCGTTCAAGCCATTTTGAACATGAACCAAACTCTGAATTTTAGCTTGTGTGGTGCTATAGCTAACGTTATGCTAACAAATTAAGCTATATAAGAAGTACGACTTGAACAGAAGGCGGTTTTTAGCATTTACACATACAAATATGTGGATGTTAATTTCCTCCTAGTAAGCAATAAAACATGTTCTTAAGTGTCACCTTAGCATCAGTATCTATAGTATGAGACAGACAGTGTGGTAATTCTGTACTTTCAGTCAATGGGAGTTCAGAGATGAGGAAACATTGACATTTGGAGTTTTAGATTCCTCTGGAAAAGACGAATTCTCAGTGGTCTTTTAACAAAAGGCTTTAGTTCTTATGCTAATGGATGGTTAGACCTAAAAATGCAACCCTAACATTAGATTGACCATTTTTCCTAAATGGCAGCTTTCAAAGTGCATTAGGAGGAATGGCTGAAGCAGTTTTACAACTGAAGAACACAGACTAGACATATTCTGCCAGTCAGCCTCAATTTTGTCATTGAGAATCGGGTTATTCTTTTCACATTCTCCATATTGATATATTTTTGAAACTAGAGGGTTTGTCGCAGAGCATATATAACCGCATTCTGATGTACCAGATCGAAGCTTGACAGCGTTGGCCTATTCTGTTTTTTTTATAGATGGTATTTATATATTTAGTTGTGAATGAAACCACATCATATAAGAAATGAAACATTTCAGGTTTGCATCTCACAATGCACACACACACATGCGCACGCACACACACACACACACACACACACACACACACACACACACACACACACGGGCAGACACAAACAGAATTCATGCATTATACATTGTATGCATGTGAAATAACTCATTCAAATCAAAGCCAGTGTTCTCTAAAACACGCGTGGAACCCCACTTTGTCACGTCATTGTGTTCAAAAAACGGCGTTGCTCGCATGCATATTTTAGATGAAGCGCATTCATATGAGAGGACGAAGGGAGCCCACGCCATCGAGCAAACAACGGGAGGAAGAGAGTCGATCCGACATGCATTTATTAATGGTCTTCGTGGCGTTGGATTTACTGAGGAATGTAATTCATTAGGTCTGTTCTTAAATCTTTCATGAATTGCCATGTTTGCCGTGATGTAACCACACATTGCTTTATGTGCGTTGTCCTGGCCTGTGTATGGAACGGTGAATTTTTTGCCCACTCAATTTACACACACTTGACTTCACCACAGTCTCCTACTTGACCTAAGATGTCACACACGCACACACGTGCACACGCACATGCACACGCGCACACACACACACACACACACACACACACGCCCACGCACACAAACACACACACACAGCAGGCCATACATATTAATGGGGCTGAGCAGCATCTTCGACTTTCCCACGTTAAGCTTTTGCCCTTTATTGTGTACGCCAAAGGACAAGTACTCGCCATGTATGAACACAACACACACACCACACACACACACACACACACACACACACACACACACACACACAAACACACACAACCACATCAAGCAAACAGTGTTGTTGTTCTTCATGCTCCACCCATTTTATACATATGCATAAATATGGTGCCAGAACACACACACACACACACACACACACACACACACACATACACACCCTGATACGAAGCTACGAGCGTGACACCAAAGGCTGAAGAGTGCCCCCTGCTGTTGAAGCGAGTTCAAGGTCGCTGCATTTATCATTTGATTTTGATTTGATTTGATTTATTGTCCATTACCAAAAGCAGTTTAGATAGAGCGAGGTCTGGAGAACAACAGGGTCAGGTGACGCCTCGCTATTCTTTTGCGTTCATAGACCGAAGCAAAAGGGGGCGGACGCTGGGTTGAAATGTGACGAGGAGCGAATTAATCATCCTAACTGCATCACCACTGAGCGCCTCACAACTGTATCACTTTATCAAATTTGACAATCACTCCTCTTTGAAACAATAGAAAACGATGCCAGCTGTCAACATATTTCAATGTTGCCTGAGAGGATTCCATTTTGAAGAATTCTGCTGCAAACACGTCAATCCTCCTCTATGGTGGTCTGAAGCAGTGGGGCTATGTTAGGACGACTAGCCCTTACTGGGATCACTTGTCCCCTTGTAAGAGTTTCTCTTTAAAGAGAACAGCTTCAGTAGTGGACTCCCTGCCAAATCTCTCCTGAAACTCCAAGACATCCAACATGCTGGCGCAGTGTGCACCCACACCAGGAGACGGCCTCGCATCACTCCTGCTCTCCAACTGCTCTCTGTACAGCCGGGGAGGCAGGCGGCACGTGTTGCCTTCGTATTGCATGGTTCAACATATTATGTAAGTCTATTAGACGTGTCACGTTTACTCCCGTTATAATTAAGAAATCTCTATCTATCGACGTTTGGCAGTGTCATGTTGCTAGAGGTAAGATATATGGCCTGAACGTCTGAAAGTCTTGATGTTTAAGTTCTGCGGTGTGCAGGTTTTGATTGCAGAAACATTTAGTATAATGTTATGTTAGCTCTATTGAACAAAGGGACATTTTGAAATCACCAAATTGATGGGTTGGTATTAGTTTCTCATGATTCATGTAGATCTTTGTAGTATTATTTAGTTGTGCTACAGCTTTCTTGCATTGTTGAACTATTAGCTCTGGCTGTCTATCCGAAATGTGCAGGCAATGGTCTGTTTCGGGCAAGTCTAAAACAATTATTTGTGAGTAAAAGTAAATAAAGTGGCTTAGAAGGAGATAAAGTATCTTGTTCAGAGCCAAAACACCCAAGTCAACAACAGTGTACCTTTACTTTCCTTCTAATTTGTACAATTTCTAAATTGGTCCGACAACAAAGTGAGCTGTTTTTTGCTCTCCTTTGCCCACCCACGCTTTCCAGTCATCTCTCATGTTTGGTTCTGAAACCCCGGACCACTTTGCCAACGGCTTCTTTATCGACTGTTGGGGACAAATTGGAAACCATATTTCAGTGCCTGATTTCGGCATCGCGCCCAAAACTGCGGATTAAAATGTCTGCCCTCTGGTGGTCCGAAACCACCACACAAGGCATCATTAACGTTAGCGTTCGGAAATCATCTGTATGACTGGAAGATGCTTTTTCTCTCCTGTGCGACAAGCCTCCTAACTTCTGGTCGAGAGCCAACATGAGGAGGCACTGGTCAATGTCACACCGTGGTCGCTAGCGCTGAGCACACACACTACAGGATAATTAGCCCAATTTTCTGCTCGATTTCCCCCTTGCGACTCTGGTCAGCATAGCCCTGTTCTTTTTTTTTTATCCAGATTATCCTGTGATGTGGGGTATGTTCAGATTGTTTGTAACTTTTTTTGACTTCTTTTTTTATTGTTACCCCAAAACAGTCAAATGATAGAAAAATAATGAACGAGGCATGATTATTTACGCTCCAATGTCCTGTTGTGCGGGGAGCCACGGACACAGAGTAGGGATCGCCACGTGGGAAAGAGGACGGCCAGTTTGGAGCCAAGCTTACCAGCACTCACAAAAGAAGCCACGGCGGTGAACATGAGACGGAGTTTATAAATGTAGGATTCACTGCAACAGCTGCAGTCCGTGTCCACGCGTCTCCATGACTTCATCCATAGCCTTGAATTTTGACAATGTCAATCGGAAGAAGTATGAAAGGTAGCATAGCTATCACGGCATGCATGGCCACTGTCCATGATACTGACTGTAAAGTCATGGTTTGGATTGTGAGATCGCAATTTGGGTGTGATTTGAGAATCTGAAGAATTGTGGTCATGGAATCAGTGAGTGTGGGCTGTGGTTTCGCGCACCAAGGTAAAACATTTTTTACGGCTTTTAAGCCAGCACCTTGGACACTGTACCTGTTGTAGGACATGACTTTTATGTTTCTCATGCAGTCCTCTTACTGCATCCATAGTGGTGAACTACATTCATAGACTTATGATCGTCGCTATCTGTTATATATATCCAGGTATATTGATCATTCATCTCAAAAACAGTCTGTGCTACAAGCCAACATTTACTTGCACTGCGGTACTATAGGTGCCTATCGCTTGCTTTTGATAACATGACAGTGTGCACTTGTAAACCACATTCTCGACAGGAGTGAGAGCCTTACTCGTTATTCAACGGTGAAACTACCTCGAAAACCAACGTTTCCCAAAGATGGATGTATGAAAGAATGTACACCCACTTATCCCACCCACCATCATAATCCCCCTCATCCATGAACTGCCATTCGCTACACTATTTTACCCTCTGTGTAGCATTTCACGTTAAGCTTCTAGGGACACGTGTAGTGCAACACCGCGGCGTGTGTGGCTGTGTGGAGCTCTGTCTGTGCAGCGGTTGGCGTCTGTGTCTGAGAAAGGGTTAAGCTTCCAGGACATTACCATGACGCCTGTTATCTGAGTTAGCTTAGTGGTGATATTCAAGTCATTATCACTTTCTACAAAACAGTTACCTTCTCTGTTACTTTTTTTTTCTTCCAAAAATAAACTTTAGCTAATTTAAATTAGGCCCACTCTGGAAATCAGGGCAGGTTTGTCTCCGCGGTTTAGCACGGCTCACCTCAGTCCGAATGAGTCACGGTAAGTTGAGCTACACCTGCTCTGCTCAGTCCAAATTTCAGCCCTAATTAAATAAGACGAAAGCCAAGCTGTCACTTCGTCTCAATGAAGTCATTGAGGACGATGAGGATGATTTTCCAAAGTACCTCACTCTAATGATGCCTTTCAGTTTTGAAAGGCAGGGCTGCCAGCTTCAGGCAGGTTTGATACTCCATTTAAGTTTTGATTTAAAAATAGAATTATGTTAGTCATTAATCATGTTGAGTCCGAAGAAATTCAACAAAGTAAAAGAAGAGTTAGAAAAACGAGACAGTCGATTCGTTTTTTTTCTGTGGTAAAGTGTTGTCAGTGGCCAACGGCAATATTAAACACCCCGTTTAGCACAGCAATCATAAAGAGAAGATGAGAGCAATCACACATCCCAGATGCATTTGTTTTTGGATGCGGTAACTGTCCAGTATTGGAAACAAATACTGCATTCAAAAGCATATCACAGACATTAAGAAACAACGCTTAAATTGCTTGTCGGGCCTATAATCAAAACTTCAAGAAACGTGTTTATTGGGGAGGATTATTGTTCACCCATATCGTTTACAAAGCCAGTGGAGCTTTGCGGGACTAGCGACCAGCGTCATACATGTCCTGTGTGCGTGTTCTACATTGTGCATAAGGCCTCGCGCCGTGCAAGCTGTAACGGCAAGACAAATCCCCCAAGCTACTCCGGGCCAACCATATGGGGTTTTCTGCGCAATTAAATTCTCCTTTCGTCCTCAAAGGCCAGCTCCGATGAAGTATACTTGGGGGGGGACATGGTTTAAAGAACAACCAGACTCCTGATACATAAGCCCATAATACGACACGTCCATGACGGTAAGTTGGTGTCTGCTCCTAACAAACCTGCCTTTCATTACTCCCCCCCCCCCACCCCCCGGAGCAGATTCGCAGGTGAGGGGCCACATTAGCTTTGATTGCCGATCGACTGCCTTCATCCGGAGAGACCCGGCTGTCGACCCGGAGCCGCACGCTTCCGGTTGATTGTCTCGAACCTGCGGCACAGGAAATGTCTTTCATTAATTGCTGCGCGCTTCCTCCGCGCGTCTGATGGCGTTCGCAGTGTACACCTGATTAACGTGATTGAACGTCTCTGGGAGTGAGCTCATCAAATGCTAATAAAATTTAAAAATAAAAAGACACATGAGAACAAACACAGATTTTTTTTTTCCGAGGGAAAATGTCAACACCTAAAGCCCTCTAAACTGTCCCATGGCAAAACTGGAGCTAAATCACCCGTGACTGCAGCTTGTAGCCAATCTCTGCCCGTTTGCTCAACGCACCAATAAAGTGCATTATTAGAGAATAATCCTGAAAGAAATAACTAAATATCAGGCCTACGAATATAAAATAAATAACATTTTAACAATGTGACGCATTTCATAGTTCTTTCATTTCTCTCTGGATTACACTTTCAATAACACAATGAGAAAGTGAACAGCTTTGCCACAATGCTGGCGATGAATAACGATGAAGACGAGGGCTGAAAAGAGAGGGGGGCTCACAGACAGGGTCCTTAACAGCAGAATGAAACCAAGAAATGAGCGGAGAGTCCTGTAAAGAGACCTGGACCTGGAGGGCAGTCTGCACCCACCGGGCGATCCCCGGGCGTCAGACACGTGTGTTCATCATCTCCAGTCTCTCCACTCCCTCGCTCTTCGCTGGTTCTCTTTATGGCTCGCTGTCTCTCATATCGCATATGCCTTCAGTCTCCTCTCCTTGTCAACCCCTACTTACCGTCTCTCTCGAAATCCATTTTATTATAACCCTCCTGTCTCGCACGCCCTTTCTGGCTCACACATTCGACGAGTCACACCTCTCACCTCAAATCTCTTTCTCTCTCTCTCTCTCTCTCTCTCTCTCTCTCTCTCTCTCTCTCTCTCTCCTCTCTCTCTCTGTCTCTCCGCCATCGCACAATCTGATGGATGAGTGGGTTCTCTGAGAGCCATTGGAAAACACACCACCATTGAGATTAATCCTGCAATAAAGGACCGTTATTCCACATTGGCATCAGCAGAGGTCCATTCGTTACAGTCACGTGTTTGCTGTAGCGTGCGCGCGTGTGTGTGTGTGTGTGTGTGTGTGTGTGCGTCCGTGTGTGTGTGTGCGTGTCCCACGTGAGAGGGCGCAAAGGCAATTAAACGAGCCGAGACCTATGTGTCATCATCAGGGTACCATGGCGACGCAGAGACGGAGAGCGTCGTCAGCGATGGGCAGGGCGGTGTAATGGAAGAAAGATGAATAGAGCGAGAGACAGAGGTGGGGGGGGGGTAGAGAGAGAGGGGAGGTGCAGGCGGCGGGCGAGGGAGGAACGGACAGGAGGAGTGGTAATCACAAGAAGAAGGGAAGAAAAGAAAAAAAGAAAAAAACAGAGATGTCAATGTCTGAGATTAAAAGGTGAAGACAGAGAGCGGGAAGACGAAGGGAGAACCGGAGAGGAAGGAAGAGATGAGCGATGACCGCCGCGCTGCCCGGCGGCCGGGAGTCGCCGGAGTTGAGGGACACCGCGGGTGGTCCGCTGTTTACTAAATGTGCTGCCGGCAGGGACCACCACGCCGCCTCACTCACCCTAATGAGCTTGTTATGGCCCAGGCCATTACAGACCAGACTCCCCGTTCAGACCACACAGAGGTCATTAGAGGGAGGGAGAGAGAGAGAGAGGGAGACAAATCGCATTGAGGGTGTGTGTGCGTGTGTGTGTGTGTGTGTGCATGCATGTGTGTGTGTCTGTGTGTGTGTGTGTGTGTGCGTGCATGCATGTGTGTGTTTCTGTGTGGTGTGTGTGTGTGTGTGTGTGCGTGCATGCATGTGTGTGTGTGTGTGTGCGTGTGCATGCGTGTGTGTGTGCGTGTGTATGCGTGTGCATGCGTGTGCGTGTGTGTATGCGTGTGTATGCGTGTGCATGCCTGTGTGTGTGTGTTTGTGTGTGTGTGTGTGCACACGCGTGCAGGTCGGTGGAGCATTAGCGGAGAATAGCAGTGAAAAGTAAGAATAGATTTGGAGGGAAAAAGGGAACAACAATTAGCAGTGACAGAGATGGAGAGAGGCGGATTAGGAGGAGGTGGGAAGATAGAGAGAGAGAGAGAGAGAGAGAGAGAGAGAGAGAGAGAGAGAGAGAGAGAGAGGGAGTTTGAATAGGTGTGAAGAAAAAAGAGGGAAGACTGAGAGAGAAAGAGAGAGAGAGAGAGAGATGAGAGAGAGAGAGAGAGAGAGAGAGAGAGAGAGAGAGAGACAGAGAGGGTGAGAACTCCAAGCAGGGGGAGGAGGTGGAGAGATAAAGCGGGGGAGGGGGGGGAGGGAGCTGACTCTCCATGAAGCATTAACTCCCACAGCTTATCTCAGAGCACCCCGACTATCCCATTTAGCCCCCTCAAGATGGGTGCCCCCCCCCCCCCACCGATGGACGCACTGATAGCCGCCGCGCGCAGCAACAAAAAAAAAAAAACACGTCACACACGTTAAATCACATGTGAAGTAGTAGCAAGTGCACCCATCACCCCCCCCCCCCCACCCATACTGCGGGGTGGGGGGGGGGGACATCACGAGACCGCCCCACCCCGATATCCGAGTATGGGTTTCCCGATTCATATCGAGTCCGGCGTCGACTTGGCGCTGATTGAATTCCTCGTCGGCGCCTCGCGTTCCTGCGGTAACACGCCAGCCAATCGGATTAGACCACCGGCTTTTGTCGCGTCTCGCCAAATCCAGTTGGAGTGAAGGCAACAAAAAAAAAAAAACTGCATCTCCGCTGAAGGGAAACGTATTCTATGATGTGTTGAATAGTTCTGTTCATCTTTTTAAGATCTGGTACGGTCTATATGTCCCCCCGTTTGATGAATCACGGGCAACGGGATTACGGTTCTCTCTTGGACAAAATACGGAGAAACGCGCTCCAAAAAAAGTTGAAGGAAAGTTCTGAACTGCTAGTTACCTTGGCCACGGTTCGAGGCGTCGCCGTGGCGACCGTGGCCAGGGTTCGAAGGTGGCATCTAACCGGAGACGGCAAGACATCGCCGCGCAAAAAGCAGCAATTCAGACAGGTATGGAGACAGGTAAACAAACAGCGGAGCTTTCAGTCAGTGACCCAGCTGGATAATAAATGTCACACTGTCAGGTCGCGGGCACCTGATAGTCATCTGTTTATCCCTATCTCCTGAATGCAGCAGTACCACCGCCACTTCCAGCTGGATTCTAATCCAGAAGCTGGCATTTGCAATGACTGAGTCGGGTGACAGGCGTGACGACATTTTGGGTTCTGTTGGTTTCGTCAGATTTTGGATTTGAACATTTTAAAAACTTTCTTTCCGTTGAATGTAATTTGCAATGGTGATCGTTGAACACGCAACACAAGCAGATTGCGAAGGCGATGGATTTTGTCGTCTTTTGTGCAATTGGCCAAGGAGACCAAGGTGAATGCCCTTTGAAATGTACTGTGTGGTAGTTACTAGCAACGGGGAGTAAAACACACGCTCACACATGGAAATGGATAACAACAGTGGTTGCCAACTCCGCAGGAAGCAGTGGTGTACACGTGCACTCAGTCCTTTTTATGACTGACAAAGTGAACTATCAGGCCAACAGAGGACTATTAAGCACCCAATTAGGCAGCGTGTCCCCTACAAGCCCATTAGGCCTCCCAGACTCCAAGAGAGAGAGAGAGAGAGAGAGAGAGAGAGAGAGAGAGAAGAGAGAGAGAGAGAGAGAGAGAGAGAGAGAGAGAGAGAGAGACGTGTTGTCAAAGTGAAACACAGCAAGCCTCGCATGTCAGGCTGAACAGAACCCCGAAGTCCCCCTCCTCCACTCCGGCGCTGGCTTTATTGTGGGGGGATTTATTTATTTGTGCTATTCTTGCAGAGACAAATGATAGAGCTCAGCAACGCTGCCCTCCAGTGCCATTCCTCCAACAACACCCCCCCCACCACACACACACAAAACACACACACAACAAGCACAGCCACCACCCCACTAATCCGCAGAGGAAGATCTATGAAGCACCGTGGTGTGTGTGTGTGTGTGTGTGTGTGGGGGGGGCCGCAGGATGCTTCACACTCGGTGGACCTTGATTTCTAAGGGTTAGCCGTTCTGTGGCTCTAGTTTCAATAGCCTTTGCCATTTGTCAATCTCCATAGAGAACCCTCAGCCCCCCCCCCCCCCCCCCCCCGCCCCCACTCCCCCGGAGAGTGTACATATGAACACAACCTCGTTTTATCGGCCGGAGCCCGGAGATGTATTGGATTGCCGGCCGGCGCGCCGTAATGGGTGAGAGTGACCTGTTTCTTGACTCCGGCAGGAGAGTCGCGTTGGGTGTGCGGCCGCCTCGGGGGAGGTGCAGCGCAGGTGAGAGAGGAGCCATTTTAACTATTGTTGCTCAGATGTTACCGTTTAAAAAAAGGGAAAAAAGGGACGCATTATGTGCAGAGCAAAAACCACAATGTGTAATATTGGATGGATGGAAGTGATGCAGTGTGACCCTTGTGCTGCGTTATTGGCTAAAGTCATAGTGGGCGGTTTGATTCAAATCTGTTCATAGACCCAGAGAGTCTCTATCAGATCATACC
>JAXIVH010000621.1:25000-62054 GCA_036785325.1 Urophycis tenuis | reverse complement strand
ATGTTACTTTATTGTCTTTGTCTGGTCTCTAAACATGAATTATACTGTACAAATAGAAATACATGTACAATGAAAAGCGGCATGCGAGTCATTGTGTAGTGCACACTATAACGAATGACCTCTGACCTGCGTGTGTTTGTCCTCCTGAAGACACGAGGACGGGACTGTGCGATTCTGGGACGCGTCGGGGGTCTGTCTGTACCCCATGTACAAGCTGAGCACGGCGGGGGTCTTCCAAACCGACGCAGACCCCAACGACAACATGAACCAGAGCTCTGAAGGAGAGTGGCCTCCCTTCAGGAAGGTGTGTGGGTTGTTGTTTTTTTTCGACCAATGACAACGCGGTGTCACGTAACCGACGCATTGGCCTGTTTTGCGGTTGGTCGGAATTGATTGTGGATCCGGTTCTGAATTGTGGTTCTGGTTACTGGAAATGGGACTGCTTAAAGTACAGTTAATTTGATTTGATTTTATTCACATACATGATACAGAGACAGTAATGAAATGTCCATGCATGTGAACTGGTCCCCAAAGAAGCTACCTAAAGCTTATGCTAGGGGGCCATGACAGACACAAAGAGGGGGTGTGACCTACACATAATTCCTTACATACATCTCATTCATACTACAAGCAGTGATAAATCCCTGATAAGTTATCAGTACAAAAATTGCTTTGCTACAGTTGTGTACGCTGGAGTTATTGAAAAAAAACTCGGGACACATATACATACCACATATACTGTATATAATATCGTCAAAGCGAGGAGAATCTCGTATCCACTCCCACTTGCTCATGGGCCTGCTGGCCCTCTCTCCCACCAGGTGGGCTGCTTCGACCCGTACAGCGACGACCCTCGCCTGGGCGTCCAGAAGATCCACCTGTGTAAATACAGCGGCTACCTGACCGTCGCCGGCACCGCGGGACAGGTAAGCCGCCACTGAGAGCCCCGGGGGGTCGGCCACACCGTCGGGGGGGGGGGGGGGGGGGGGGGGGGGGAGGTCGGACCCTCCAGGGCGTGTCCCGGGACAACGTCTCTGTGACCGATGACATCCGCCGCTGCCAACTTTTTCCTCCATTTGTTTCTTTTGCGGGAACCGATGATGCAATCTTGACTGGGAAAAGCCCGGCTGTCGTTTAATGGCCCGGAACCCTATGCAAACACCCGCACAGTTAATCCACATACCTTTGACTTTGTTTGGTTTGTGGGATTTTTGTTTGTTTTTCCTGTTCATCGCCACGGCGATGGCCACGGCGATGAACAGGTAGTTGAACTGGTTGACGTCGTTTTTTGGTTCGACATTCTGACGTGCCCCCCTCTTCACCCAGATCCTGGTGCTGGAGCTCAACGACGAGGCGGCGGAGCAGACGGTGGAGGCCAGGTGGTGGACCTCCTGCAGGGCCAGGAGGGCTTCCGCTGGAAGGTAACAGACACCCCCCCCCTTTTCACCAAAGCGGCCATCTTGTATTTTGCACCGCCTGCCCGCATGTGGTCAGCATGGTGAATCTCTTATAACTGGTGTGGGGAAAAGTGGGATGAACACAGCAGCTCACAATCTGCGTGAACCGCATTGGAAGAACGTCAGTGAAAGTTCCCTCCTGTTGGACACAGACTGTAGACGACACTTGGCGAAGAAAACTGAACCGAACAAAAAAAGAAACTTCCATGAAATCGAAATGCTAAATTGGTGTTTTTGCTTGTATGGGCAGAATGTGGCATAATTAGATTGACTGCAAAATCGTGCAGCGTTTTGGTTAACCTCACGGGGGGGAAAGTGGGATGATGTCATGTTGAGTGGGGAGGGCTGTCAAGTTTCATAGTCATAGATGCTGACATTCATACCACTTTATTAAATCCAATAAAAACACACACCAGTTGAAGCCGCTGTAGGTGAGATTGTAAAGAGATTAGCGAGCAGAACGCTTAGAAAATGTACATATAAAAAAAGCCCCTTCCCTCTTCAATCGATCAGGGAACGGATGCCCCGACTGGTCAGAAATGAGCCGGGAGCAGTCGCTAATCTAAATTGTCTCATTCAGAGGCCGGTGTGGCCTGTAACCTGAAACAGATTTCCTGTGAGAGCACTTTGCTCGTTATCAGCTGACTCATGGCCAATGCCCTTTTCAAACAAATGGCAATCAAACGGGAGCCCTTAGCTCCTACCTCCAGCACCTTCACTTCAGGGTCCATTCACACCGCTAATTGGCGCTCCATCCCAGGGCCACACGCGGCTGGACGTGCGTGAGGAGCCGGTGCTGTTCCCCCCGGGCTTCCAGCCCTTCGCCCTGGTGCAGTGTCAGCCGCCGGCCGTGGTCACCGCCCTCACGCTGCACTCGGAGTGGAAGCTGGTGGCGTTTGGCACCAGCCACGGCTTCGGCCTCTACGACTACCAGCAGAAGAACGCCGTGCTGGTCAAGTAAGGCCTCCAGAGAATGTTCTGGAATGTTTTGCAGGGGTTTTTTTTTGTTAGGAAGTGGGTTGGTTAGCATAGCGCCTGTCTTGCGGTTGTACGCATGCATACCGTATCCTATAGAGCTCCTCACAGTTTACGACGGTGGCGGCGTACTGTATGTCGGCCGTGGTGCTGACAGAATTCTGTGGAACCGAATGCCCGCTGGTTGACTTTTATGTCCCAGTGCATAACAACCAAGTCCTTTTTTTCTTTTTCTTTTTTAATGCTGTCAACACGTTTCGATTAAACGCATGAAGTCTGCTGATGGTCTGAATGAAGGGGGCACAATGCCACTTCTGTTGGCAAGATGCGCGTGCATATTTTTACGATAACGCCGACTGTGAGAGCGTCTCTATAGGGCTCTCTCTGGGGTAGTGTCAGCTGAGCTGTGTCGCTGGGTCTTCCCGGTGTATTTAGCAGATATTGTGTATATATAACTTATAATGACTCGCGATGCAACCTTAAAGAGTAGCAAGAGAACAGGATGTTGTCCACAATGCCCGTGTAAAGCAGTGCTTCCTTATATTGGGAAATGGCAAAGCGTGACCCCTCAATGTCAGGTAACACACCTCTGTACGGGAAGACACTGCCTCTAATGGTGGACCGGCTGGTTAATTGCTTCCTTCACATAAGCATGAATTATATAGCGAAAAAAAAGGAAGCGATACATGTTAATTGTTGGATCAAGCCACAACATATTGTCCATTTTGAAGTTCCTCTTCCCCTGCTGACTCCGGTACGTGTTCCCCTGCTCCTCTTCCTCCTCCCGCGGTGCCCAGGTGCACCCTGAACCCCAGCGACCAGCTGGCCATGGAGGGCCCCCTGTCGCGGGTGAAGAGCATCAAGAAGTCCCTGCGCCAGTCCTTCAGGAGGATCCGCCGCAGCCGCGTGTCCCTCAGGAAACACCACGTCAACAACGCCGCCAAGGTGACTCGTGATGTCACCCTTCTTCCCCCCTTTTTTCGCTGAAAAATAAGACCCCAAGGCCGTGTTCCGATATCCATACTTCCATGAGTACACTTCAACGTAGTGCACTCACTAAGTGCGCAGATCTTCAGATGTTAGTGTCGTTCCAAATGGTGCGCTTACTGGGAATGACGATCAGCTGCGCGGCCGCGTCACCCGCCAAACACACGGGAATCCATCACGCCCACTGACGTCTAGCCATTTTCGAACTGAGTGCGGCTCAGCCTGGCTCCGCCTCTTCCGCTACGCAGCTAAGATGGCTGCCGTTGAGTACGGAAAGTGCACACCGTCGCATAGTATGCGTACTAATCATTTTGAGGGCCACATCCAGGTCCTTTCAGTGCACTTCTTTTCTCCGCGATCATAATCGGAACACCCTACGTACTCAAGCTAAGTATAGTAAGAACGGTAAGTATGGATATCGGAACACGGCCCAAGTTTGAGATCTTTTTGTTTTCGCTTACACCCGACCATTAGTCGCTCAGAACCGGCGTTCGGCAAATATGACATTTGTCCAATGTTTTCGTTTTTCTTTGCGGTTCCACCTAATGTGATGCAGTGTTTGTGTCGTGCCGCTCATTAACCGAGTCATCATATTCATGTGGTATTTGTGTGGGTCCCGTGTGGTCTCATCAGCTCCAGGAGGCCAACGCCCGCCTGGAGGCAGAGCTGGCGGAGATGGAGCTGGCGCCGGTCCAGCGGAAGATTGAGGCGCGCTCCTCCGACGACTCCTTCACCGGCCTCGTGCGCACGCTGTACTTCGCCGACACCTTCCTGTCAGACAGTGAGTCCCGGCCCCCCACGTCCCCTCGTTCCCCTGCTCCTCTGTAATGAACGCCAGGCGGTGCACCAGTGAGGGGCAGCAGTAGCTCAATTGATAGAGCAGGTCGTCCACTAACTGTAGGGTCGGCGGTTCGATCCCCTCCCCCCTCCCCCTCCTCCCTCCCCCTCCTCCAACTGTCCACATGTCGAACCCCACAAATGTACTGATTGTAAGTCGCTTTGGACAAAAGCGTCTGCTAAATGCCCCTTTTACCCTTTTAGTGAGGGGAAAAGGGGGGGGTGGAGCACGGAGCATTCTGACCAGCTCCATTGGATGAATTCCCAACGAAAACCACAATGTCCTCATGGGATATAGTGCAGAAATAAGTGGGGCGTTGGTTCACTTTGTTAACAAGTGTGCATCACTTCACTTTTTAATTGGCTTGTGGCCTAATTGGCTAATGGCCTAAATGGCTTACCACTCAAGCCAATTAACCAGAGCAACTGCGGTAAGCTTGTTTGGAGTGCCGTGTCCGCTGAGTGCTTTACGTTCCCCCCGCGTCTCTCTCAGGTTCTCACAACAGCGCCTCGTTATGGGCGGGGACCAACGGCGGCTCAGTGTTCGCCTACATGATCCGCATGCCGTCGGTGGAGCACCGGGCCGACGAGGCCATCACCGCACAGCCCGGTAAGAACCGCACCAGAACCCTCCCTGAGGGTCAGGACGCAGGGCCTCGGATCAGCACAGTCTGCTTATACGTTCAGTGCTGCCGGGCCGGATGAGTGCTGTACAGCTTGGGTAAATTAAAACGGCAATTTATGGGACGGGATGAAATACGGCTGTAAAAAAAAACAAGTCGATGAAAGACACTGCATATTTGCGCCAAATGGTCTCTTGTTTGATGATTCAATCAAACAAAACGGTTGACTTTAATCGTCGACCATTCAAGTCTGCTTCCAATTCTCCCCGTTTGACACCGTTCGTATGTTCCTCTCTCCCTCTCTCCTCCTCTCCCTCTCCTCTCCATCTCTCCCTCTCCCCTTCTCCCCCTCTCCTCCTTCTCCTCTCCTTCTCTCTCCCCTCCTCCTTCTCCTCTCCCTCTCTCTCCCTCTCCTCCTCCTCCTCCTTCTCCTCTCCCTCTCTCCTCCTCGCCCTCTCCCTCTCTCCCTCTCCTCCTCCTCTCCCTCTCTCCTCCTCTCCCTCTCCCTCTCTCCTCTCCCCAGCCAAGGAGATCCAGCTGATGCACCGTGCCCCGGTGGTGGGCATCGTGGTTCTGGACGGCCACGGCGCCCCCCTCCCCGAGCCCCTGGAGGTGGCCCACGACCTGGCCCGCTCGCCCGACATGCAGGCCTCCCACCAGCTGCTGGTCGTCTCCGAGGAGCAGTTCAAGGTACACATGCATGCATTCATGTGTGTGTGTGTGTGTGTTACTGGTCTATAGAGCCGTTAATGGCACTGCCCCTACCTACCTCCGAGTGTTAGTGAAACCCCACGCTCCCTGCTCGAGCACTCCGCTCAACTACCTCGGCTGGTCGACTGGTACTTCCCATCACTTAAAGGAGGAAAAGGTCGGACGGCGAAACCACAACTCTTCTCCGCAGTGGTGGAATGAGCTCCCTGTCAAAGTTAGGACTGCAGAGTCACTCCCCAGTCTTCGGGAAGAGGCTCAAGACTCACTTGTTCAGAGTTCACTTGAACATAACATAACATCCTCCAAAAAAACTAAAAAAAAAACCTGCCTGTCTTGGCACTTTCATCGCTCTTTGTACTTTAATTGCTCTTTGTAACTTGGCACTTAGTCAGAGATGTTGTATGCTAGCAATGGTTAACCTAGCATTTGAAATGCTTGAAACTTGTTCTGTTGACTCTCTTACTGTATTAGCAGCAATGAAATGTTTCACCTTATGAAAGATGTACTTATTGTAAGTCACTTTGGATAAAAGCGTCTGCTAAATGCCCCAAATGTCAATGTAAAGTCAGATACACACACAATCACAAACAGGCATTGAATCATCTTTTTAACACTGTGCGTGCGTGCGACAGGTCTTCACGCTGCCCAAGGTGAGCGCCAAGATGAAGCTGAAGCTGACGGCGCTGGACGGCTCGCGGGTGCGGCGGGTGGGCGTGGCCTGGTTCGGCAGCAGCCGCACGGAGGACTACGGCGAGAGCGGCCTGGTGGTGCTGACCAACCAGGGCGACCTCAACGTGGTGTCTCTGCCCTCCGTCAAGATGCAGGTGCAGCACCCGTGCATCCGCCGCGAGGACGTCAGCGGCATCGCGTCCTGCGTGTTCACCAAGCACGGCCAGGGTGAGGCTCGCCGCCGCCGCCGTGCCGTTTGTAGAGGAACGCCGCGCCGCTCGGCTCTGGCGGCCAAAGTGCCGGCGAACGTTGTGCAGTGAAACGTGTGCAAAGTCGACGGCCGTTTGTTGTCGGCTGCGCGACCTGCCCTGTGGGGGAGGGAGGGAGGGAGGGAGGGAGGAGTGGAAGGAGGTGCGGGGGAGTGGAGGGAGGGAGGAGGGGGAGGGAGTAGGAGCAGAGAGGGCGTGGGATCTGACGGCTCTCGCTGCTGTTGCCATGAAACCGAACCCTTTTTCATAATACCTTTGTATTATTTTTGTTTGCCTCGGATCGAATTTCCCTTTTTCTCTCCTGGGAGGAAGTCCTCCTGTTGAAACATTGGGTTTCCCAAGAGAACCACACACAGACACATACACACACATACTCGTTCCTGGGTTTGATCACAACAAGGTGCACAACTCAGCCGTGGTGTCCCCTGTGTGTCCCCCTCCCCCCCCGCAGGGTTCTACCTGATCTCGCCGTCGGAGTTTGAGCGTTTCTCGTTGTCCGCCCGCAACGTGGTGGAGCCCCGCTCGCTGGTGGAGGTCCCCGCCCACGCCGCGGCGAGCAGCCCGCGCAGGCCGGCGCCCGACGGAGCCTCCGCCGACAATGGGTACATAGACACACACACACACACACACACACATACACACACCAGCACACAACTCTCCTTGTTATCGGTGGCTCGTCTGCCCTCCCACGCTCATCCACCTTCTCCTGTCGTTCTAGGAACGCCCGGAGAGATGACGCCGACGCAGGTAACGCCAAACGGCCCGACCCGTTGTTGTACCGACCGCCCGTAGCGCCGGCGCCACCATCACCCGTCTCCCGAAATACCGCCGCGCTGCGCGTGACGCGTCCATGCACTTAAAAAAAAAAAACGCACATGCAAAGCCGCAGCTGTTCTCCCCCACATGCTTGTGTTTCCAAGTCCCGGCTCCGTACTATTGCATCGTCAAAATCTGATGTTTTCATGTCAAGCCTCTTGTTTGTCCGTGCGTGCGTGTGTGCATGTTAATGCACACACACACACACCCCTAACCTTACCCATCTACCCTCCCACCCCCCCTGCACGTCTCTTGTCTGTGGCCGCGTGTGTACTGATGTGCTTGCCGCCTGTGTGTTTCCAGAGAGCACAGCTAGACGCGTTATGGAACACGCTCTGCTGAATGACGAGCGTGAGTACCAGAGGAATGCACTTGATGATGAACATCACAGCTGGGGGGGAGGGGGGGGATCATGCCATGTTATGTCATGCTATGTCACGCCCACCCCCACGCTGTCATTACCGTATTGCATTGTTGTGCGCCACATCCCTTGTAGTGCTCTCACCAAGACTCCCGAGATTGTTGTTGCAATGCTTGTGTTTACGCGTGTGCCGCATACTGTAGCTGTAGAAGAATGTGTTTTTAACCACCACCGCTTGCATGACCTGCACACACACCCCCCCCTATAAAGTATGCCTGCCCCCTATAAAGTACCGGCTCAACGATCCGATCAGAATGACGCTCTCCTCATTGTCTCCTCAGAGGTCCTCAAAGAGATCCAGCAGTCACTAGAAGGAGAGCCCACGTAAGTTTTGGTTTGGGGGTCACTGATCTCCGAACCAGAGATTATCTTAAACATTTGAAGACGGTTTGTTTGTGTGATGCAAGGATACTTTTTTACTTGGGTGCCTTTGGCTTGAGGACGTTTTTACATTTTGGGATGTAGGCTTTTGGTCTGGGTTCCCACATTGAAATGAGCGCCATGACACCAATCCAAACATTGTATGTAGATGTCTGCAGAACCCAGGGCTGTGTGTGAGCTGGGCTATTCAAATACATGGTTGAAGGGCCATACGTGGGCATCAGCTTCTATGAAGTGGGCTTCATAAACCTTCCCAGCAATTCCATCTTGGATTTATTGCACATATATTAGACGTGTCGTCATGTCCGCCATTTTTATTTTCACTCGTTATGAAGATCCAAGATGTATTGCTTACATACATGTCATTTGGAAGTATTCTGACGGTTTGTTATTCTCCACAATGTTGTCCGTTAATTTTGAAATACACACTACACGTCATTCCCTCTCTTCTTCAACTCACTTTGATGTGTCTCTTTCCTGTCCTGCCCATGAAAGCACAAAAACAGCCCATACAATAACACATGTGTTAACATTTACATTTAGGGCATTTAGCAGATGCTTTTATCCAAAGCGACTTACAAAGAGTACATTCGTCATAAGAAGGTGAAACTTTTCATTGCTGCTAATACAGTAAGAAAGTCACCAGAACAAGTTTCAAGCGTTTCAATTGCTCGGTTAACCATGGCCAGTGTACAGCATCCAAGTTACACAAGTGCCAAGTTACAAACAGTGTTCACAGTGTAAAACCTCACCGCTCACTTCAGGTCTAGTAAAGCAAAGCGTTCTGTTTGTCCCTCCCCTGCCCCCCGTAGGCTGAGCTAGCGCCAGCGGCCATGGCCTCCTGACGCTCCTTGGGACCAACATCACCACGGCGACTAGCTCTAGTTCCACGACCACTACTGACCCAGCAACCCCTCAGCCCGCAGCAGCCTCCTGAGGCGCCGCCAGACGGCGTCCGTTTTCCTGACCGGGACCGCGTCCGGGGGGCAACCCCTCCCTCCCCCCCCCCCCCCCGCCGGCCAATCAGGATGGAGCGCGGGAGGGACCACCGCCTGTGCCTACAGACCAGACACTGCATCCACCCCTTCCCTGTGCACACACACACACACGCACACACATGCACATGCACACGAACACACTCGCCCATGCTGAACTTTGTACCCCCAACCCTTGATTACCTTAACGAGGACAATAAAGTAGACGCTGAACCCACCCCCCTACCCCCACCCCCGCCATAACGCCCCTTAAAGCACAAGCCTGTGGGCCGGCTGTCCGCAGAGAACCCAGGCTGCTCCCAACTGCCACGATACTCCACCAGAGCCACCTCCACTGTAATGCCACCATCAACCCCCCCCCCCCCCCCCCCTCCAACACGCCTGATGCCATCACCAGCCTTTGTCGGTTCCCGCTTATCCCGTGGAACTGGTTTTGCCAATCAACCCCAATCAATCGCTTACCACACGCTCTCCAAACCAATCATGCCCACCGCACGTCCGTCGCCCCCCCTCCACTCAGGGGGGCAGGAGTGAGCGAGGCAACGACGACAATGATTTTTATTTTATTTTTGTGCCTATTTTGGATTTTGTTTTTTTTCATGTTGTGATTTTACAAACAGAATCTTCTGGATCAAATGGTAATTCTAGGGAAAGGTAAACTCAAGTGATGTCCCAAAGTCGACGTAAAAAAAATCAAAGAGGGATAAAAAAGAAAAAGGAAGTGACTCATGAATGACAGTTGATTTTATGTGTTCTCCTGCTTTTCATTAGTGTTTGTTTCTCAAGTCACCGTAATGACAAAATACATCTGGGTCTCGCAAGCTTTCATTGGAATCGCTTAAAGCCCGCCTACTTTTCCCGTCCAATCGCGTCACCCATTACATCGAGCTGTAAGCCTGCCGCAGGTACTCATCCAATCAGGTTGGCCGTAAGGTGCGGCCGTTCTCGTTTTTTGTTTCATTGTTTTGTAGGGAAACAAACTTTTTATGGGGCTTTTAATATTTGTATGTAAATCGTTTTTATGCCCGTAATGAATAATGTAATTTAGGAATGTAATTTTAAGATATTGTAGTGAAATGTTTTAATATATATGTATATGGATCTGTACCTGTGTGTTTAACAGTGGGTCTATTTTAGCAAGGGCTTGGCTGCTATTAGTCTAAACTCACAAGGAAATATTTTGGTACTCTCTCTAAACAAAAGATGCTGGGAATTTTAGCATTACGTGGCCTAGAATATATTTTTGTAGTGTATGATTAAGTCCAAAATCCCTAATTTGTGTTTTTTTTTTTTTTCAATGACTTGATTTGTAACTTCACACTACAGTTTTCTGCTGGATAATTATTACATGTTTTTTCACAAGAATTGTTTGTTTGTCGTCATTTCTACACATTTAAAACGGGGTGGGGTGCGGGGGGGGGGATTTTCATGTGAGCTGGTCATAAACCATGGCAACGTAATGGCAAAACACCGTTTAATATCAATATTTCCATGTGGATGAAATACCGAACGCTTGGGTCACTTCCACGAAACCCACTGATAGAAAAAAAAAAAAAAGTTTCCTTCATTTTTTTTGTCTCCACCGCACCGGAACACGAGACCTTCAAACCATGTCATTTGAATTGGCTGCTCTTGTTTACCCTGAAACCGTGCCGCCGGCCCGGCTTGTAATCTGCCCGCGGCCCGGAGGAGCTCTCCGCCACTCCCAGACCGTCTTTTATGCCCTCAAGTGGGGGTAGAGCGGTGGCCGTTTGTCCTACGAGCGCGGCCGAGAGGTTTGACCCTGCATTATGGAGCAAGACGCTTTGTCCACTAATTGCCCTCGGCATGCTGCGGCCCCGGTGCAACCCGAGCTGCCCTCGGAGGAGCCGGGCTGGAAGAAGCTCCACAGCAGGAGCCTCCTCTACAGCAGAGTTCTCCTCCCCTCCCCTGGTTAGAGGAGCCAGGCTCCACAGCAGAGTTCTCCCTGGTTAGAGGAGCCAGGCTCCACAGCAGAGTTCTCCCTGGTTAGAGGAGCCAGGCTCCACAGCAGAGTACTCCTCCCCTCTCCTCCCCTGGTTAAAGGAGCCGGGCTCCATGGCAGAGTCCTCCTCCTCTCCCCACCCTGGGGAGATGAGCCAGACCTGGAATAACTGTTCCCACCACCGCCGCCGCCACCGCCACCACTCGCCCATTCCATCTCTAACCAGAGGATGCGTGTGGAAAAGGGATCTTGTTTTTATTTTAACGTGTCTTACGGAGCTATAATGTCCCTGTTTGAAAAGCTCTTATTTTTGGGGAGTGGGGGGGGGACTGGAAATTAGAAACTTCTCAGACATTCCAACACACACTGATGGAATCTTAACACACGCACGGGCACATGCACGCACGCACGCACACACATGCGCACACCTGATTCGGCAGGAGGCAAGGCAACCATGCTATGCCTGAAGCTCTCTCCCTCTCCCTCGCTCTCATTTCATCACCTATTGTCATCCCCTCCACCCGGTGCCTCTCACCTTTCCTAACAGCCACTAAGCAGCTGCCCATATGAAAAGCTGCGGGCCACTATGACCTGCCAAATGGAGTTAAATTATTGAAAAGGCACTTTGTGTGTGTGAAATTGTGTGCGTGTGTGTGTGTGCGCTTGTGCGTACACCTTCACCTTTGCAGTGGGGCATTGCAATTATACACCTGTGTGTGTGTGTGGGGTGGGTGGGAGGGTGTGTGTTTGAACCATGCACGCAAGCATTGTATGTGTTTGTGTGCATCTGCCCGTATAATTTAAGTGGGTGGGGTAATGGCAGCCACTCATCCACCCACCTACCATGCCGCGCTCTTCATAAGTCAGAGTGTGTGTCAGTGACACCAGCTCCGGAGGACAGGAAGGAGCTGTTTAGATCGCCCCCCCCCCACCCCTCGACCCCACGACCAGGCCTGCGTTTCACCTGAGAGGTCAGGTAAGCTATATACCCCCTCCACCCCCCCCGGAGCTATATAACTACCTCCAGGTTAGACCTACAGAAAGCCTTTCACTAGTGTCCAGATTTGAGCTACAGATAGAGCTGTCAGGGGTATGGGATAGAGGTATGGGAAACACTGGGTATTATGGGAACAAGAACCTCTTTGTCTATGTGAATGCTCCTCTGCAACTGGTTTGCATGCACGGTTTCAGCATTTTGAGTGTGTGCGTGAGACATCACTTGGGCAATGTTCATGTTGTTGGAACAAGTGCCGTCCAAAATTGACACAACATGCTCTGTTTTGAATATGGTTAACACAAGTGTTTGAAATTGAATCTTATGACGCTTGAAACTTGCATATTTAAATGTTTACTATTGGAACCAAAATATTGTATAATTATTATTATTACTGATGAGACATATTTTACTGGTATTCTGTTCATTCTGTTCTGTTACTGTATAGGTGCTCACAGGATTACCCGTGTATTTCCAAGCGTAAAAGAAAAATGAATAACAATGCCTCCTCTCAAGTCAAAACGCAAAACTGGGGGCAAACAGCAGAAGGCCGAGGAGGCGAAACAGGAGACCCTGCAGCAGAAGAATGAGAAGAATTCAGAATCCAAGACGATCCTCATCGTGCCTAAAGTGCCAAAAAGTAAACACCAAGACAGAGATGTGACGCCGACTCCGAAGAAGGGCAAGACACGCGAATGCAACGTAAAGAGCAGTGGCGATGCAGACGTTGGAAAGAGGGCTACGGCACGGGACACAAAACGACCCGCGGACACCGGCGGCAGAGCTGCGAACGGCCGAGCCGCGAAGCGCCCTGCCAAAAAAACCAACGAGAGTCGCGCCAAAACCAAAGGGGGGGCGAACGACGCCAGGAAAGCTCCGAGGGCTCCAAGGGCGGTCAAGACGAAGGTCAGGCCCCCCGCCAAGACCGGCGCCCAAAAACGCTCGTCAGAAACCGAAGACGATGAATCTGAGAGCGACGGGGGTGCGGCGTCGGAGAGGGAAGCGGAGGATAGCAAAGATGGTGGTGGTGATGAGGAGGAGGAGGAGGAGGAGGAGCCAGGGAGTAACGAAGAGCAGGTGGAGACGCAGGGGAGCAGCGACAGCAGCGAGGAGGAGGCTGAGGTGTCACGTTCACAGAGAGACCCGAAGAGAGACACCGAGGGGCTGTCGGCGGGAGAGGAGTCTGACAGAGAGCCATCGGGCAGAGAGGAGTCTGACAGAGAGCCATCAGGGGGAGAGGAGTCCAACAGAGAGCCGTCGGGGGGAGAGGAGTCCGCCAGAGAGCCGTCAGGGGGAGAGGAGTCCGCCAGAGAGCCATCAGGGGGAGAGGAGTCCGACAAAGAGCCATCAGGGGCAGGAGAGGAGTCCGCCAGAGAGCCGGCGGCCGGAGACGAGACGAGGAGCGACACCGAGGAGGAACCCATTGAGGACGACCATGAGAAGGAAGTCCGAGAGTGTGAGGCCGCCGCCAGCAGCAGCAGCAGCAGCGGAGGAGAGGAGATAAGGAAGGGCCGCGCGCCTGCAAAACAAACCACTGATAAGGACGCACGGCCACGGCGCCGGGCGATACCGCGGGCCGCCGAGCCTCCGCAGCGACAGAGAGGCAGGATGTTTAAGAAAACTAAGGCAGATAAGCAGGCCGAGAAGGCTGAAAAGGCCAGGGCCAAGGCGGAGAAGCAGAGGGCGGAGAAGGAAGCCAAACGAAAGGCAAAGGAGGAAAAAAAGAACAAAAAAAAGCCCAGGAAGCAGGCGGTCGTCGCTGAGCCCGAGAAGGTCTCCAGCACTCCAGGAGGTGTCTCACCAAGCAGAACGGAAAAGGCCCAAAGTAAAGCACAGCTGCTTCGCCTGGCCACCAAAACAAGGAACGTCAAACAGGTGAGCATCGCTTCAGACACAGATCCAGATGAGGAAGACAAGGAGCAGGAGGAGGAGGAGCAGGAGGGGGCCAATCCAACTTTATTGCTGGCTACCAAAAACCGAAGCCAGCTGATAATTCTTAAAGCCAAAAGCAAAAACCTGAGGACCAGCCACCAGTCCAAACCAGCAAAAGAGGGCCAAAGGGAGGCAGATGATCACCTGCTGGTGGATCCCAACAAGGAAGCATCGCAGGGTGAGTCCAACAAAACCAAAGAACGTTTTATGGCGCAAAGGAGGGGCGTGGCCACTCTTCGTCGAGTGTCTGGCTGGATCAATAAGAAAATGCCAAAAAGCTTTACAATAAAGACAAAAATGGTTCCTTGGTCACAAGTCATCGGCATTTCCAACTGGCTCTCCCTTCGCGCCCTCAAACCGAAAGAAGGGGCCAGAAAGTCCAAGGGCAATTTCCTGAAGCACAGGATGGCCATGAGGATGGCAAGCAAAACCAACCTGGCCAGCAAGAGGAGCAGCCGGAGATCCACAGAGAAAGCCGTCCCTGGGCAAGGAGAGGACGAGGCGTCTCCCGCAGGGGACAAAGAGCTGGAGGCCAAGTACGCCGTGGTTCTCCCCAGGATCAACAAACCAGGACTGGCCAAAGTGGTAGCCTCCGCCCCTGCGAACAGCGCCGCGGCACCGGGCTCCGCTACGCCCGCCACCCCCAAACCTCCTAAACCCGGAGCCCGCCTCGTGCTGCCCGTAAAGCCGGACCTCAGCCTCTTGAAGTGCATCAAGAAGCCCGGTTCAGGAGGACTAGCGGCCGGCACGGAGTCCGTCCAAGGGGGCTCCGACTCGGGTGTCAGGGCGACCGCGGCACCCGAGGGATCGTCTGACACCCAGGCCAGGGAAAACCAAGATGGTGTCAGTGTGCTCCAGGCGGCTCGAGGGAAACTGGGAACCCGCCATCTCAACCTGACCCGGACGTCCCTCTTGGGCGGAGGAATGTCCGCTGCCTCGGGACCCGCCCGGCCTCAGGGGCCCGACCCAGAGAGGCAGGCGGCGACCCGGGGGCCCAGGTCCACAGCCGAGGCTGCGCCTCAGAACGGCGGGACAGGGAGGATGGGGGTGGGCTCCGCCTACGAGGAGGAGGCAGATCGGGAAGTGGCCCAGTTGATGTGTGACGGCGACGAGGCCACGTACGCCTCCGGCCCGCCAGAGGTGCACTGGGCCGGGTGCGCGCAGATGAGCGGAGACCCTCAGGTAAGACCTAATGAGTAGAAATAGAAATCAGCCATCATCTTCTGGATCTGCTGGAGACCAATTCCCCGTCTGTGTGATGACCCCACGGCTGTCCCTGGAGCAGGACTGGCTGCGCGGAGAGAACCTCTTGCCCCACCAGACCGTGGAGAAGCTGACCAAGTGGACGGTGTACGGGGACAACGAGGACCACGGGCGGGCCCGGGCGGTCCCGGCCCACAACGGCAGGGGCCTCTGGGAGTCGGAGGACCCCACCCAGGACATGCTGGAGAGCCGCCTCACCAGCACACAGGTACGGAGAGGAGGCTGCTCAGATTAAACCACATTGGGGGATCTAGGATTCACTGTGGGGGGAACGCTGATACCCCATTGATAAACAACACCACCACCACTGTGGTGATATCGGGGTTTGGCACAAGCAACACCTCTGTTGTTTATCTGTCACTGTATTCGTCCCTTGCAGTCTTCCTTGCAGACCACAGCGAGTCTTCTGATTGCCCAAGCAGAGCCTCCCGTATCTTCTGATCGGGCTGATAAATCTTTAGCCGGATGTTGGCCATCGCCGCCTTAGCCCATCTGTTCCCCTTCGTCGCCTATGGCCCCGCCACTGACGGCTGCTCCTGGTTTATTTATTCCCTCCTGCACAACAGTACAATGGGCCGCAACATGCTCCATCACGGTGCTACGAGGTTGTGCCAGATCAGCTATCACGTTGTTTTCTCTCTGAGGGGAGATGGGTTACTGCAGTTGGAAAAGGAAGATGCACCCAGGAAGGATAAGAGCATAATAATAGCAGTGATCCAATAAAACATAAACAAGAATAACAAAAGGAACCTTAAAATACAAAGGCTGTTGCACTTGTTGCACTTGACAAGGAATCGTAATGGTGCTATAAGTAAGATTTAGGAGCTATGTACCTGGTCTTGTTCTGACCAATCAGTGCATCTCCTCCCTGATTGGTTCAGGGAATCAATCTTGCCTGTCAATCAAAGGTGTGTTTCTTCACCACTTCTCAGTTTGCAAGGGTTTTGTTTCCAAATCTTCCAATCTTGCTACTCTCAACTCTCATATTATTTATATAAGCTAGCTAGACAAAGGCATGGGGCTAGGGCAGAGGCCCAGGTAAGCTAACCAAGGTCAAGGGTCAAGACCTGCACTTTGTAAAATAAGCACTTCTCCTGTTTCTGTCAGGTGGTGATGGCAGGCAGTGAACAAGCTATAGAGGTGGATGAGGTGGAGGATCTCGCCCAGCTTGAGTGAGTTACACACACACAGACACACACACACACACACACACACACACACGCACACACACGCACACACACGCACACACACACACACACACACAAACACACACACACACACACACACACACACACACACACACACACACACACACACACACACACACACACACACACAGGTAAAGTATCTATAACTGCAATGCAATGTATACAAAATGACATTTGGGTGATTATACTGGGTTGTGAGACATGTTATGTTTTATTTCCCTAGTGAAGTGTGTGAGAGCTCAGTGCTCCTGAACCTGAAGAAGAGGTTTCATCGAGACTGCATCTACGTAGGTGTCTTGAATGTCCTCTCTCTTGTTATCACACACACACACACACACTGAAACTCATCAGTCTAGCTCTGTTATACTGCCACCTGTTCCTGTACTTCATTGTCTCAATACACAACCGAGTCGTTCCTTCTTCAGTATTTAGCAGAATAAACAAATTTCAGATTGTATTACTATTGTTATTATTGTTTATTATTATTCTGATATGCCCCGTATGAAATGCACTCTATAAATAAAGTTTGACTGGACTGGTCCTTGTGTCTCTCAGACGTACATAGGCGACATGCTGATCTCCCTGAACCCCTTCAAGCCTCTCCATGTCTACACGGAGGACTCCAGACTGCAGTACCAGGCCAAGCAGAAGCACCGGAACCCACCGTAAGAGTCCACTCCTCCCAACATGGCCCCCCCGCTCAGAGGGTCCTGGGTAAAGGAAGCTCAGGGGTTAAAAGACACGCTCCAAAAGGGACATGGAATCCCTCACGTTGAAGCCTTTTGCATGTCTGTGTTTGTACAATGTGTAGGTCTGGTTTATTTTGTTCAGCTGTGGGAAAATGAGGCCACTGACTTGGAGGACCTCCATGATTTTAGTCGTTACTTTATCAAGACAGTTTTTTGTGATGTGTGGTACATTATTACATTCCGTATTGTAATACGCTGATGTAGTGTCAATGCTAAATTGTAAAGGTGGGTCAACTTCTTTTTTTGAGATTGATAGACCTCCCCCCCAATACTAAATTATTCACTTAAAAGTAGCCAGTGGGCAAAGGTTTCTGTCAAGATTTTGTGTCTATATCTATCTATATCTATGTAATGCTAAGTAGTGCACATGCCCCTGCTCGAGCACTCCGCTCAACCACCTCAGCTGGTCGACAGGTAAGCGGTAGGTCGGACAGGTAGGCGAAATCTCAACTCTTCTCCGTTCTGGCACCGCAGTGGTGGAACGAGCTCCCTGCCAATGTCAGGACTGCAGAGTCACTCCCCATCTTCCGGAAGAGACTCAAAACTCACTTGTTCAGAGTTCACCTGAACTCTGCATAACATACATCCTCTTCAGAAAAAAAAAAAATCCTCATGCTGTTATTTTTCTTGTACGTCTTGGCACTTTAATCGCTCTTTGTAATTTGGCACTTTGATCGCTCTTTGTAACTTGGCACTTAGTCAGAGATGTCGTATACTAGCAATGGTTAACCTAGCCATTGAAACGCTTGAAACTTGTTCTGGTGACATCCTTACTGTATTAGCAGCAATGAAATGTTTCACCTTCTTATCACAAATGTACTCTTTGTAAGTCGCTGTGGATAAAAGCGTCTGCTAAATGCCCTCAATGTAAATGTAGTGTGATGTTCATTTACTGTCATTGTGTTTGTCCCACCATGCCTGCTTGGGCCTGTCCTCTGCTGAAGTCACGTGTACGCCATAGCAGAAGCTGCCTTCACACAGTCACAGAACACAGCACAGGAACAGTGCATAGTCATCAGGTATGAGACACTGTTAATACAACACTGGCCTAGCAATATGCATATGCAATATATCCAACAGTGCAGTCTCTCTCTCTCTCTCTCTCTCTCTCTCTCTCTCTCTCTCTCTCTCTCTCTCTCTCTCTCTCTCTCTCTCTCTCTCTCTCTCTCTCTCTCTCTCTCTCTCTCTCTCTCTCTCTCTCTCTCTCTCTCTCTCTCTCTCTCTCTCTCTCTCTCTCTCTCTCTCTCTCTCTCTCTCTCTCTCTCTCTCTCCTCTCTCTCTCTCTCTCTCTCTCTCTCTCTCTCTCTCTCTCTCTCTCTCTCTCTCTCTCTCTCTCCCTCTCTCCCTCTCTGCCTGCCTGCAGTGGCCAGAGTGGTTCAGGGAAGACAGAGGCCACCAAGCTGATAGTCCACTACCTGTGCTCCATGTACCAGGGCAGACAGGACCACCTCCACCAGGTATGGGATCATCAACTATTCTGTATATCATATCATGTCCTCATATGACACAATCAGATGTCCTCCCTGAGAGACATCCACAGGCCTCTGTAGAGTTTCCACATCACAAATGCATCATGGGATTTTTTTTTGTTGCCAATACTCAACAAAATACAACAACACTGCCTCGAGCGAGTTAAATAAACACAAATATACTGTAACCTCGGCTCATCAAAACTTTGTTTTTCCACATCTCGCATGAGAAACGCTGACATCCCAATGTTTATTTGGGGTCTTTCTATGAGATTTGTTTGATTGATTTTACCGCACAATTTAGTGTGGTATTGCACAGACCTGCATGAAGTATGATATATCTTCATCACATTACTTTTACTTCCACTCTATCTGCCACCATGGGGCTCGTCTGTTTCCCCTCCAGCCCACGGAGGTGCTTCCCATCCTGGAGAGCTTTGGAAACGCCAAGACTATCCTGAACGACAACTCCAGCCGCTTCGGCAAGTACCTTCATATCCACATCCTCCAGTGAGTCACCTCCCCTCCACTCGCTACACCTCCTCACCCTTCAGTGAGTCCGCTCACCTCCACTCTCTTTACCTCCACTCTCTTTACCGCCACACCCTTCAATGAGTCTGGTTACATCCACTTTCTACACATCCACGTCCTCCAGTAAGTCTCCTCACATCCACGTCCTCCAGTATGTCTCCTCACATCCACCTGCACATCCGTCAGTGAGTCTGTTCACATCCACTCTCTGTACCTCCACACCCTCCACCCTCCAATCTATGTTCCTTCTCAATGTTTCCTCCTTGATAATTAAGGTAGCTTTGCCCTTTGGGCGTCTATGGTTGGGGTGGGAGGGATCAGACATTTTGTCTGTAAAGCCTTTAGAGACTGGAACAGTGATTATGGGCTAGACTAATAAATAAAAATGGACTATTAAAAATGGAATTTGATTTCCTCCCCTCCCAACCATTGTGCTGCGATATGCTGTAGGACTTAGATAACTATGATTCATTGTTCCACGAAATGCTAACGTTTATATCTGAACCTGTATCCAGGTGATACTTTTTTGTCTGCTGTGTGTGAAACATTCAGAAAATTTCTGATGACCTGGTAAATATAATGTCCTGGTAATACATGGTGGGACATTTTTCATAACCATTCCCTAAAACTTTTAAGTTGATGTGTCTTGAATTTCTGCGAGGGAAAAATGGTTGGGATCCTAGTGCCCTAGTTCAGTGGTTCTCAACTGGTGGGTCGCGACCCGAAGTGGGTCGCGGACCCGTTTTCAGTGGGTCGCAGGCCTTTGTCCAGGCAAAAAAACAAATAAATAAAATCCTGTGCTTTTATTTTGAAGAGGATTTTTTATGCAGCAGAGTGCCGTTTATTTTTTTATTGCCTGAATAAGTGACTGAATAGTTTAATAGTACATTAACTGAAGTGTTATGTTAAATACATTTGAGAAGTTACAAAATGTTCCTTGATTTGGGTCGCAGCTTGTCATTAAGGGGTGATGGTGGGTCCCGAAGCCGGACCAGTTAAGAACCACTGCCCTAGTTGGTTGTCGTGGTTATGGTAGCAGTTATGGTCCTTGCTCTGTTTTTACAAACACCTTCCTGCCTTTTGTTGTTGCCTGACAGTGGGGTTGTCGTAGGAACCTCGCTGTCCAAGTACCTCCTGGAGAAGTCCAGGGTGGTCTTTCAGGTGAGAGCCTGGAGTCGAGCTGAAGAGATAACAAATGTTTATATTGGTAGTTAGATAGAACACTATATATTTTATTTTGATGATCGGTGAGGTGAAGATATTTCTTGGGTGTTACATTCTCTCCTCCACTGCAAGGAAGAGCATTTTGAGCAGTTAGTATCTAATATAATGTATTATTATGATCCAATGAAACACAAGGCATGTTTTTGACAACAATAATTTCACAATTTTACTGCACCTTGAAGACCAAGAAACAAAATCAATTCATCCACTGTAAATCATAACACACCAAAAAATACCATGCCTCATATATAATTTCAATATAACATTCATTTATCCGCCAGCTTGCTCTTGGAGTGATTTCGGCTGTGTTCTAAGAGAAAGATCAGTCAATGTGTATGATACGTATACTAAGATGTAGTGTACAGTTTAGCTCAGCAGTGTATGGTCGGGGTGTGCAGTGTGTACCAGCATGATGACGTCTCCGGTACGAACGTTAACGGGCGCTTGTCTCTGGTTTCGCGGTGTCCTTTGTTCCCGTTTAGGCGCGGGAGGAGAGGAACTTCCACGTGTTCTATGAGCTGCTAGCCGGCATGAACGAGTGGGACAAGCAGGAGGTGTACCTGCAGGGAGCAGAGACGTACTACTACCTAAACCAGGTGTGAACACACACAGGTGCATTTGTTCTTTTCATTTGTTCATTTTAGTTAGTTATATAGTTATAGTTATATTGCTTATATTGTAATACTTGTTTTTCTTTTATCCCCCTATATCCCCCTATATTTTTTTTATATATTTTTTCCTTTGACTTTATGTTTATTCTGCACCAATTACACCAAGTCGAATTCCTTGTAAGTGCAAACCTACTTGGCAATAAACTTGATTCTGATTCTGATTCTCCCCCCACCCTCTCTGTCCTCTCATCAATCATCTCACATCGTTGGGCGTGTGACTTGTTCTTTTGTTAATTCTCGTTGTTCTCTCTTCTCTCTGTCATGTTCTCTTCTCTCCATCCTGGTCTCTTCTCTCCATCCCTCTCTCTTCTCTCCATCCCCCCCCCCCCCCCCCCCCCCCACCACCTCCCACACACACCAGGGGGGTGCGTGTGACCTGAGGGGGAAGCAGGACAAGCAGGACTTCCAGCTGTTGGTCCACTGCTTCCAGACCATCGGTCTGCACAGCGACCAGATCGCCACCATCTGGGCCATCCTCTCCTCCATCCTGCAGCTGGGCAACATCTGCTTCAGTTCCTATGAGGTGCGTGCGTGTGTTCACGCGTGACATGCTACCGTGTGAGGTTGGAGCGTACGGGTAAGTGCTGATTGCGTCGTATGAGGGCGCACGGCCGGGGGAAGCACCTGGATGAACTCCAAGCCCAACGATCCGCTTTAACTGCCAGGATCAATATGTCTCCTGGCTTATCCAATTATCACCGTAATGGATGCCTGTCTGCCGGCTGCCGTGCTTGAGCCTCATGGCTCCGTGCCAGGGCGTCCCATGACTTCTGTGCTGCGGTTTGCAGAGCGAGTCCTTCGAGGTGGCACGCATCTTCAGCGAGGCGGAGGCGCGGAGGGTGGGCGCCCTGCTGCAGATCTCCTCCGAGGCCCTGCAGACGGTCATCACGCACCGGGTCACGGTCGGTATGATGCTGCCATGGCTTCCTTGAAAGGGCCCCCTTTGTACCGCCGGGTGTGTGTGTTGAGTGGCTTTACAAGCCGCCTCAAAAAGCCGCCTCAAAAAGCTGCCTGCCCTGTGACATAGTGACATCACAAGTGGGCGTGTCCACCTCGATGGATGATAGATAGGTCAGCCTTCCAGTTGCTGCAAGTCCACTGGGTTGACAGGGCAGACTGATCTATCTCGAGGCGAACACTCCACTCCACTTGTGCTGTCACAAATAATCACACTCACACTTTGTGGTGAGATAGGGGCCCTTTCATTTCTAAACAGAACCCCATTATATTTTCTTCTAGACATAAAACACGATTGCCTCGCAAACACATGATTGCAGAGCAAGGAAGTGTGAGCCGTCGGTGAATCTTTGTTCATCTCTCTCTCTCCGTGTGCTCCTGTCCCAGGAGACCACCTACGACCGGATCTACTGCCCTCTGTCGGTGGAAAGTGCCATAGAATCCAGGTGCTGCCTTCAACACCTCCCACACTGTACTGTCAGAACAGGGCTGTTCTGTGTGCACACTCACACACACACACACACACACACACACACACACACACACATTTTGCCCCTTGGCAGGAAGTAAACACATAAACACCTACACTTTGCACTGCCTTTGCATTATGTGGTTGGTGACTAACTACATTGAGTTGTATTGTATTGTGCCATGATAATATCTTATATTTGAATGTAATCTAATGAAAGCTCCTGGTGACAGCAGCTGTGCATATAATATAATAAAGGGGCATTTAGCAGATGCTTTTGTCCAAAGCGACTTACAATCAGTACATTTGTGGGGTTTGACATGTGGACAGTTTGGAGGCGGGGGGATCAAGGGGATCGAACCACTGACCCTACGGTTAGTGGACGACCCACTCTGTCCACCCGCTCTACCCACTGAGCTACTGTCGCCCCCTTATCAATGCATTTGTTTTTTTTGTTGGATTGTTGTTGATCTGCCAATCTGGAAAACCTCTTTGGGTCGGCATGTGTCCCCTTGACCCATGACCTGTGTATGATAATTGTCCCCTCCGCACCCCCGACACTGTGATTAAGGTCTGGTGCATCTGCTGCCAGGTAAACAGGTTACCCTCAGAGTAAACATGCGTTGACCTCAAGGTCAGCGAGTGATTATCTCCACTTTGACGTGTGTTTTTTTGTTTGTTTTAGAGATGCCATTGCCAAGGCGCTGTACTCCGTGCTCTTCGATTGGCTGATGGAGGAGATCAACGATTGGCTGAGCCCCACTGAGATGGACAGCGGTGTGGGCGTGGTGGACATCTACGGGTTTGAGGTGAGGTAACCGTGGTAACTGTTGCATCCTCCATGCTGACGCCCCGGGATGAGTGTCCTGTCGTCTGACGGGGGGTGCTGTTGGTGGCGACCATGTGCGTGTGTTGCTGTAGGACCTGGGGGTGAACAGCTTCGAGCAGCTCTGCATCAACTTCGCCAACGAGCAGCTGCAGCATTTCGTCAACACCGCCGTGGTCGCTCAGGAGGAGGTGGGTACCAGGGGGTCAGGGGTCAGGTTTGGGATCGCTCAGGAGGAGGTCGGTATCGGGGGTCAGGGGTCAGGTTTAGGATTGCTCAGGAAGAGGTCTGTACCAGGGGTCAGGGGTCAGGTATAGGATGGCTCAGGAGGAGGTCGGTACTGGGGGTCAGGGGTCAGGTTTAGGATCGCTCAGGAGCAGGTCAGTGCCAGGGGTCAATTTTAGGATCGCTCAAGAGCAGGCCAATACCGGGGCTCAGGAGTCAACTTGAGAATAGCTCGCGAGCAGGTTGGTACCAGGGGTCAAGGTTCAGTTTTAGGCTCAAGTCGAATTTCTTAATATTCTCAGTTTAAAATAAATCCTTTGAGAGAGTAGAGAGAGGGAGAGAGAGAGCACATTTGAGCTCCTAGGATCAGATATAACATTGCAGTGCAAAATGATGTTTTTATGCAAATGTTTGACAAATATTTATTTAAATGGAAATTTCCCTATCCAATGTTGACTTGTATGTGTGTATGTATGTATGTATGTATGTGTGTGTGTGTGTGTGTGTGCGCGTGCATGCGTGTGTGTGTGTGTGTGTGTGTGTGTGTGTGTGTGTGCTTGTGTACGTGTGTGTGTGTGTGTGTGTGTGTTTGTGTGTGTGTGTGCTTGTGTACGTGTGTGTGTGTGTGTGTGTGTGTGTGTGTGTGTATGCTTGTGTACGTGTGTGTGTGTGTTTGTCTCCAGGAGGAGTACAACTCCGAGCAGATCCCCTGGTACCCCATGCAGCTGAAACACTTTCACTCCTGTCTGGACCTCATTTCCTCCCGGCCGCACGGCATTCTGCGCATCCTGGATGACCAGACCAGCCTCCCCCAGGTACACACGCACACACACACACACACTCGCTCACACAAACACACACACACACACACACACACACACACACACACACACACACACACACACACACACACACACACAGAGACACACACACAAACACACACACACACACACACACACACACACACACACACACACACACACACACACACACACACACACACACACAGACACACACACACACACACACACACACACACCTTTTAACATTCAAACTGCCAAAACGGCCACAGCAGGACACTGCGGTTCGGTTCCTCCTCGCGGAGCTTCTCCACCATCCTCAGAGCCTCTGTTGTCCCCATCACCAGGCCACTGACCACACCTTCCTGCAGAAGTGCCACTACTACCATGGCAACAGCCCGTACTACGCCAAGCCCAAGATCCCTCTGCCGGTCTTCACCGTCTACCATTACGCCGGGGCGGTCACCTACCAGGTCTGACCGCTCGCCGAACACACCTCCACACACTCGGACCCTTCTGACCGCAAGGCTCGCTGCTGCAGGACGGACGGGGCAGAGTGGCTGTTTGATCGGCTACACTTTTCTACTTTTGCGTGCCCTGTTAGTGTGTGATTGCATGAGTACGTACCGTTTGGTTAGAAATGTAGTAACATGTATCAGCATGCGCTTCTTATGTAATAACGCTATGGAGTATGTGTTATTACACATACTCCACAGCGTTATCGCCGGCGATTGTGTTATGACGCAATGTGGTTGGGGTCAGGGGTCGGGTCAGGAATAGGCAAAACAACGGGTTCCGTAATGTTGTTGCATGTTAAGTACATGCTGTTGTCAGGTTGTGACAGGTGCTTATTACACGTGTAATTACATTGTAACGAGGACATTCACGTGATGATTAACCGTATGACGTTTAAAATGCTTCACCGCAGGTCCACAACTTCTTGAACAAGAACCACGACCAATTCCGTACGGAGGTGGTGGAGCTGTTTGCCAGGAGCCGGCTCAAAGTAAACACACACACACACACACACACACACACACACACACACACAGAAACACAAACATGAAGCTTAATAATTTCTTGCTTATCCCCACGTCTCTTGACCGCATTTCTGATATACGACTCACGTGAAATATAATTAATAATTAATCAATGACAGAGTTTCAAGCGCTCAAACCGGACACGCGAAACAGCGCCATCTCTAGTCGCACACGCCGTTATCAATAACGCGGCTGCGGTTCAGTCATCCTGCTTCGCCAGTGCCAGAACCGGCCGGCCGGCCCAGTTTGAATCCTCACCCCCCCCCACCGCCGGAGGTGAGCGCTGAAACCGGCCTGTCCGGGCCCGTTCCTCCCCGCTGAATAATGGATGGCGCCGGGGTGTCCCGTGTCCAGACGGTGTCCGCGCTGTTCCGGAAGGTTCAGGACGGCTACGCGCAGCAGCGGGAGCTGGGCTGGCGGGGGAAGGGCCTTCGACAGCAGCCCACCACCGTCGCCTCGCACTTCCTGCAGTCCCTGAGCGAGCTCACCGCCCGCCTGGAGAGGTAAGACCTCCCGGGGGGCCGGGGGGCCGGGGGGGGGGGCCATGATGGAAAAACAACACGAGGCGCTTCACTGAGGTGGCCCTTCTGACCCCCCCCCCCCTCCCCTCCCCTCAAAAGCCACTCCCACAAAACATGTGATTAGCTCGCTAGGTTCCGGTCATGCGCAAAGAGTGCACAGGCAGAGTGCGGGCAGGGAGCAGGATGGGTAGGTCAGACAGACAGACAGGTAGGATGTCTGTAAAGTCAAGTCGAGTCAAGTCAACTTTATTGTCAGCTTTCATGAATGTACAGGACATACACAAAAACCGAAATGCCGTTTCCCTCGATCTCCGGTGCTAGACACGCATGCAAAATATAAATATAAAAATATATAAAAATATGAATACAAAAAATCTAAATAAAAAGGGGGTCGCGAGTATATACAAATGATATAAACAGTGTAAACAGTATGAGGTGCAGTATGGACAGTAATAATGTCAATAAATATATATTAAAAAAACGATTCAAAAATAAATTGCCCACCTTTGCTTTCAATAAATCTTTATGACCGTGGAGTCTGGCGGTGACTTCGACAATGGGTTGCAATTCTAGAAGCAACCTGAAAAAAAAAAAAAAAAGTTTTCATTCATTTGATGGTTCCCCCTGTGAAACATGTTATTCTGTCTTCCCAGGTGTAAAACCACATTCGTCCGCTGCTTCAAGCCAAACTATGTCAAGGTAGAGCCCTTCTCAGGACCAGTGTTTCATTTCACCCCCCGCGACACCTGGTGTCGCCTGACGTGATAAACGGGTCCTGTGTCCTGTGTTACCCGCAGCTGCCCGGTATCTTTGACGTGGACTACATGTCGGCCCAGCTGAGGCACGCCGGCATGCTGGAGACCATCCACATCAGGAAGGAGGGCTACCCGGTCCGCATCCCCTTCTCCTCCTTCATGGAGAGGTGTCTCTTCCTCTCTCGGCCTCACCGTTGCACAGTGTGGTACACAGATATAGGGTGTATACCTATATCTGTGTATGTAATATCTAAACATGTCCTCCAACTCCACCTCTCCTCCTCCTGTGTGTGTGTGTGTGTGTGTGTGTGTGTGTGTGTGTGTGTGTGTGTGTGTGTGTGTGTGTGTGTGTGTGTGTGTGTGTGTGTAGGTACGGTGTGCTGTTACCAGTGCGGGATGAGGACTTGTCGGACCGGGAACAGACCGTCCAGGTCCTGGAGATGTTCGATATTGCCGGAGAGGGGCAGTATCACATGGGGGTCAGCAAGGTGGTCCTCACACACACACGCACGCACGCACGCACATACACACACACACACATACACACTGAAACACACACACACACACACACACACACTCAAACACCCACATACACACACACTGAAACACACACACACTCACACACACACACACACTGAAACACACATACACACACACACACACACACATACACACACACACACACACACACACTCAAACACCCACATACACACACACACTGAAACACACACACACACTGAAACACACACACACACACTGAAACACACATACACACACACACACACACACACTGAAACACACATACACACACACACACACACACACACACACACACACACACACAAACACACACTAAAACACACAAACACACACACACACACACATACACACATACACATACACACACTGAGACACAGACACACGCACACAAACTGAAACACACACACACACACACAAACTGAAACACACACACACACACACACACCTCGTTCCCGGCGGCCCCCCAGCTGACGCCCTGGGCTGGCTGCAGGTGTTCATGAAGGAGCCGCTGCACCAGCTGGTGGAGGAGAGGTGGAGCAGCACTCAGACCTGGGCGGCCGTCACCATCCAGCGCAACATCCGCGGCTTCATCTGCCGCCGGAACTTCCGCTTCTTCAAGCAGAAGGCCATCGTCATCCAGAGCCACATCCGCGGACACCAGGCCAGGTGACTTTCTGACGTACTTTAAGTCAACTTAAGTCAATTAAGTCAATTAAGTGAATTAAAGTCAACTTGAGGTGCCCCTTTATACAAATGAACACACATTAGATACATAATACAAAGAAAGCATTTACGCAATTTTCAGTAAGTTAAATGTAATTACATGAAATTGAAATAGAGTAATTTCAATTCCATTAAATGAAATGTAATTCTAATTCTGTTTATTGTATTTTGTTTTGCCAATAAAGGGCTTATCAGGGGCCAATCAAGGCCAGGCACTGTGCTTATGTTTGCGTGTGTGGGTGACCGCTGCCCCCTGTCTACTCCAGGAAGTACTACAAACGGCTGAAGCAGTCCTTCACGCAGTTCTGGGCGACCATGCTTATCACCAGGAACACTATCAAGAGACGACACTGGAGGAAGGTAGCTTGTACACGCACGCACACACACGTACGCACGTGCACACACACGTATACACGCACACGCACAAGCGCACGCACACACACGCACTCACACACGTCAAACACACATGCATACACACACGCACACTAGATTGACAGTGAGCGAGATAAAGGTAATATAGTGGACATTATGTCTCCAGTGATGTCACAGATTCGGCTCCTTGGCAACTATTTCCTTGACCGTGACACAATAAATTCCTGCTTTGATTCTGGCATTCATGCTGCATGGGCGTGTTGTGTTGACTGTACCCGGCATTGACCACAGCCTTTATGCCTTCACCTCAGTGCTCACCTCAGTGCTCACCTCACTTCACCTTCACTGTCTGAACATTTTCTCACGTCTCACGCTTTCATTTCTGGTGCTTTTGATGTCACAGAGCTGATGGCTGGGTTTCATCCAACATACTTTTATCTTTTAGTTTATTTTTTTCCTCCTTGTTATACTTGTAATATTGATATCTCTAATCATTAATGAGAAAATGAGATAGTGAATTTATGGTTATGGTATGTTATGTTATGTTGTGTTATGATATGTTACCCCTGGAGATTCAGACTTCAGGGTTTTATATGTTTTAGACTTTGGACTCCTCATTGATGACTGATGTTTACATTTCGTGACACATCTTACGTCTTCATGTGTTTCCGTCATAAGATGTGTGAGCCCAGCTCCGCCCAAAGCCCACGCCTTTGTCTTTTTACACTGGAAAGTTGTCCTCTGTCCTGGGGAAACGGAATAGAGTGAAATACATTTTGTTAGTGTAGGAATGAGTGAAGTCACTTCTTTTTGTATTTTGTATTTTGATTTAGATTTTGTATATGTGAAGTCACAACTTAAAATTTCAAACACACACACACACACTGTGATAATAAAGACCTCACACATACAAAATCAAAAAATTAAATACAACCACCTGAAATTACAAGCACATTAAATCAACCCTAAATGGAAAACAAAAAAAAGAATAATAATAAAGAATTATAATAATGATAATAAATATAATTTTTCACCAGGCCTGACAACTTTGCCAAAAAATTTTGACTTTTCGTATATGTTCAGATAGTGCAAATCATCGTCAAATTTCCTAGAAATAATAATAATAATAATAATAATAACAATAATAATAATAATAATAATAATAATAATAATAATAATAATAATAATGATAATAATAATAATAATAATAATAATAATAATAATAATAATAATAATAATGATAATAATAATAATAATGAAAAACGCATCAAAAACAAAATGGACCTCGGTCCTGTTTCACAGGCTCGGTCCCTAATAACAGGAAATAAGCAAAGACAGTGTCACACGCACACACACACCCGCACACACACACACACACACACACCCGCACACACACACACACACACACACACACACACACACACACACACACGTGAGTGCCTCACACACATTCACACACACACATACACACATGCACACGCAGACTCACACACCGAGTGTGACACACACAACACACACACACACCTGCAGTATACCTGTACCCGTGTCTTGGACTTCAACCTCTTGCTGAAACCAGAGTCCTGCTTGCAGCTCTCATCCCCTCTCCTCCCACAACCAGTAGACTGGAGCCCAGCGCTGGCAGCAGGTAAGACTCCTCTGGGCTCTCACGCCGGTCGGTCCGCACCGCTCGTCTGGGGAGGACCCGCGCCGTACGGGGGAAGTTAGGCGACGTTAGCGGAGGGAGACACAATGTGAAGGGAGTCTGCGCCCGGGCCGGTCTGTAAAGTGACACTTTGGTGTTGGCTTTCACGATAGCCAGGGAGCGAAGAGTCCTGCTTTGACCTCTAACCTTCTGACATGTTTCCCTATTCATGCCAGGAGTCACGCTGAGCATTTTCATAGAAGTGGTGGTTTGTTGTAATCTCTAATTTTCGTGAAGTGGCGTTGTGGCGTTCTGGTAATTATGTGGGGTATTGATGTGGTGGTGTTGACTCTTTTATGATGGTTGGACTATGGACTGGGTTGCTGTCATTCTTCTGTTCGCACACACATGCGCACACGCACAGACACACACACACACACACACACGCACACGTACACACACACACACACACACACACACACACATTCAAAGGGCCTGTCTATCTCTTAGTTGTATAACTTCTTAGAGGTTTCCGCCTCCAGCACCTGGTCTATATAAAATGTTCTTCGTTGTTGGTATGGACATACCCTTTACTGCCCACTGTGGTTTTGAGACTTAATCTCTTTGATTTGGACACATATTCATAAAGGCGGAGTGGTACATGGCAGTGGTTCTGTGGTAATTTGGGTTGGGCCTCCTTTGTGTGTGTGTGTGTGTGTGTGTGTGTGTGTGTGTGTGTGTGTGTGTGTGTGTGTGTGTGTGTGTGTGTGTGTGTGTGTGTGTGTGTGTGTGTGTGTGTGTGTGTGTGTGTGTGTGTGTGTGTGTGTGCGTGCGTGCACTTGTGTGCTTGTATAGCTCAATGACCATAAAGTTCTGAGGTCAATGGTTGAACTGCACGCAAACATGGAAAATAAAAGTCTTAAATGGTTCCACACCAATGTCTTGTTGGCTCAGTCCATCTGTCCCTTGTTTCAAGTTACAATGGACATCCATCGCTTGATGTGAGCACCCACACAAAGGGTGTTGGCTTTAAAAAGCGCATAACATATTTTCCTATCATGTCAAAAGAGAGCATTTTCCTCACTACAGTCTGATGTCTACATCAGCGGCAAGCAAAAGTAAGCAAGCCTCAAGTCCATCGCTTATTTCCTGTTAACCTCAATGCTTCATCTGAACTCCTGTAATCATTTGACGGGTCCTGGGCGGGACTAAGACCTGGATGGGTGCAGCAGGTGTATATAACCTGCCCTGCCTCTAAGAATAGCCTGCTTTCAGCGCTGGCCCCTGTGATCGCCTCTGATCAACGACAAGTGAGTGTTTAGTGTCGGGTTGTAATGACGCGCCTGTGTGATAGCAGATCCCCAGGCCAGGGGTCTAGGGATCGGAGGGAAGGATAACCAGCCTCAAGGGACCGACGGACAATTCTTTTCATTCTTCTCCTTGGCCTCCCGGCCGACACTGCTAATGGGACGTATCTAGACGCTGGTTGGATGACCCGACTCTTCTCCCTTCTCTCTGTGTGTTCAGATACACAAGGAGAGGAACAAACTGAAGGCAGCCAGCAGGAAGAAGTCTGTACCACCTGGGATGGTGAGTTGTCGCGGTCGTGAAATGGGACGTTTTCGCTGTGGACGGGAGGGTGAGACACACAGGGAAGTGTGTGCATGTTCATCATTTCCGATCATGCTCCATTAGCATCACACCAGCTAAAGAGATCGGGGGGGGGGGGGGGGGCTGTGAAAGAGGCCTGACCCCCAAACCAGCCGTGAAGCTGTGGATGTTGTGTATTTACCTGGCTGTCGTTTCATGTTTTTTACCAAAGCTGACTCCAAGTGACTCCAAGTGGCTTCAAGTCAGCTCCTAGTGTACAAATCCTCACCGTTGCGTAGATGTGTCGTACAGTGTGTGAGGGTTGTGGTCTGAGATGCGAGTTTCTCTGCTCTGCTCGTTGGTTTGACGGCGGCCATTGTGGCGTCCATCCTCTGGCAGGACGTGGGAATGTTGGAGATACCAGCCGAGCTGTCGGCGAGGCTCCGCGGCGCCACCGGTGAGCCCCGCACACACTGCCACCGCCGCTCTGAACTCAGGACACGGTTTGGTTCGAAAGGTTCCCGTCTCCGGTATCCGGTACCCGTTTCTGAGCGTGATCGCAGTTGTGTTCCTCCACCACCAGGGCGTCAGCATGGGTCCAACGTGACGGAGGTGGCGCCCCCACTGGTGAAGGCGGAGAACACGCTGAGGCTGCCGGGCGACGTGGACAGCCACCCGTTCTCGCGCTACGCCCGCACCGCCCTCCAGGTAAGCGCCGCGAGATGCAAAAGGGCCCAATGGTGAATCGGGGGGGCCTTGCCTAGGGGGGGGCCCCCCCATATTTCAGTGCCGGCCCTGGAGAAGAAAATATTTCAATACCAGAGTACCAGTAGTACTCTCTCCCACCAGACATTCACACTTCTGACTCACGCCTAAAACACACTTATTCTGAGTGGCGTACTCTGTCACACACTGAAAGAGTATGCCACTGTTACTTGTTGCTTTTTTTTTTTTTTTTAACTTGTCTCTAAGATGTCCTTGAGTGCTTTGAAAGGCGCCTTTAAATAAAATGAATTATTATTATTATTATTATTATTATTATTATTAATACTGGTGATCAAACCATCGTAGACGTTGGCCTCACTTGCCGAGTTGGCCTCAAGTAATTTAAATTTTTTTCTAAATTACTTCCTTGTAGCAATTCTGCCAAAAAAGCATCTAGTGTGTAATAATGTGCCGTTTAGTGCCAATCATGTAAAACAATTACAATATGTATGTTTAATATATGTACGATTCCAACTTTCGCGAACAGTGTTTTTGAATGTGTCTCCCGTCCCGTCCCAGGACACGTGGAGCCAGCCTCTGGGTTACCCCCTACATAGACCCCTCACCAGCCTGGAGCCAGACGATGCCCACACCGCCCTGGAACTCTACAAGCTGGTGAGAGGGTCCACACATACACACACACACACACACACACAGGCACGCACGCACAGACACACACACGCACATACACGCACACACACACACACACACACACGCACACACGCGCACAGGCACGCACGCACAGACACACACACGCACACACACACACACACACACAGGCACGCACGCACAGACACACACACATGCACACACACACGCACACACAGGCACGCAGGCACAGACACACACACACACACACACACACACACAGGCACGCACGCACAGACACACACACACACGCACACACACACACACACACACACACCTCCCAACTGCCGTCATCCTAGGCATGTAAACACAGCCTTTAAATAGCATAGTTTGGTTTGGCATCAAGAGATGTAATCTGTACGTGCTTACATGGGTGACGATAAGAAGCGAAGCTTGTGTGTGCATAGGAGCGTAGGCTCTGGTGGCTGTCAAAACACCACGCCAAATGTCTGAAGCAGTGGTTCTCAACTGCTGGGTCGCGGGCCTTTGTCCGGGCAAAACAAAAAAGTTATGAAAAAAATCCTGTGCTTTTACTTTGAAGAGGATTTTCCATGCAGCAGAGGGCCGTCTCTTTTTTATTGCCTGAATAAGTGACTGAATAGTTTAGTAGTACAGTTACTGAAGTGTCATGATGTGTCATGTGATGTTAAATACATTTGAGAAGTTGAAAATTGTCCTTGATTTGGGTCGCGGCTTGTCATTAAGGGGTGATGGTGGATCCCAGAGCCAGACCAGTTGAGAACCACTGCTCTAGATGATTGCGACGTTTATGTTTTCCCCTGCCTCAAACCGAGCCCCAATATGTGGCCGAAGACGAAGAAAAATGTTTCAACCCCAGTCCGGAATGTAAAACTCACTCACAGGATTTATTTCATAGGATTTCATCATTCGGATCGAAAAAGAACTTTCTCGCCCGTTGATATTCATACTAATCAACGCTGCCATGTAGATCATGCGCTTCACCAGTGAGTCGGAGCTCAGCGACTGGCAGCAGCAGATGCTGGGGAACTACGTGATGGAGAAGGCCCTGGGCCGGCCCGCCCTCAGGGACGAGGTGCTGGCCCAGCTGGTGTACCACACCTGGGGAGAGGTGGACCAGGTGGGGGGGCTGAGGGGCTGGCTCCTGCTGGCCTGCTGCCTCAGCGCCTTCACGCCCTCACCGGCGATGGACAAGCCCCTGCTCAAGTAGGTGGTCCCCGGGGGGGGGGGGGGGGGGGGGGGGGGGGGAAGAGGGTCAGCAGTGAAGAGTTGAAAGCGTACGCGTGCGAGTGTGGTGTTTGTGTGTGTGTGTGTGTGTGTGTATTTGGCGGGTGGAAGTGCAGAATAAGAGAGACCAGTGGGAAAGTGGGTGTTAAACGGCCATAATGTGTCTGGGTGATCATGACTGTCTGTCTCCTGGATTCACTAAAACGTCTGTTATGTCATAATGATTCATAATTTGCTCAAATGACTTTGGTGGGCCGGTCAGTTACTGTAAAACATAGTGCTACGTGAAGGGCGGTTGTCACCGACTCCAGTCTTTTTGACAAGTGAAATTGTAAACGGACGTTGTAGTGAAGCCAGCCGAGACGCCTGTGAGTCCGGTTGTCCTCAAAACACCGGCGGTTATTGTGTGCCGCGAGTGTGCCGCGAGTGTGCAGCGCAACGGGCGCGGCGCAACGAAGAGAAGTCCCCTTGTTGTGCTGCTTCCCACGGGTCGCTAGCGCTAACGCTAACAGGGCACTAAGCTAACGGCGGCGCGGCTGTGCCCTCCAGGTACGTGTCGGACCGCGGCCCGGGCGAGTACCGCGCGCTGTGCCAACACAAGCTGCTGAGCGCCCTGCAGCTGCCCGCCCCGGCCCCGCGCCTCCACCCGCCCACACAGCTGGAGTGGAGGGCCAACCAGAGGAAGGGCAAGATGGTGCTGAATGTGCATACGTTCATCGGTGAGGAGGGCAAGTTTTTCAGTTGTGTTTTTTTTTTAAATAAATAAATCTCAAAACTTTTTCAAATTTTTGATATGAATATATGTACTTTTAATACTTCACGTTGTAATGTGTTGTTGTATACCTTGAAAAGTAAAATGTATTGGATTGTATGTATTGTGTATTATGATGATGATGATGATGATGATGATGATGATGATGATGATTATTATTATCATTATCATTATTATTATTATTATTATTATTATTATTATTATTATTATTATTTGTATTTATATATTTATATTCTACCTAGGTTAAGCATAAGTAGTTATTAGTTATAGTACTAAAGTACTATAGTACTGGTAGTTAGTACATAGTAATTTATGCACGATGAAAACATTTTTCATCCAAATATTTGTTGAGGAAAGTCAAAAGCATGTGTTTCTCTTTGCCGTCCACCCAGATGAGAATCTGACCTCCGAGGTGGATTCCTGGACCACTGGGGAGCAGCTGGCCTCCTGGCTGCTCAAGTACAGGTACAGGTTCAATTCCCTGTCTCTCTCAACGGGTGGGGCAAGGCTTTAACACTGCCAGGGTTAGGGGTTCAATTCCCTGCTCTGGCTCAAATGGTAGAGCAAGGCACTAAAACTGCCAGGGGATAGTGTTTTGATTTCACTGTAAGATGCTGAGGATGAGTGTGCACAAACATTGAGTGTATTTTTTTTTTTTTTATATTTACTGATTCACTTACTGATTCACCTACTGTGTGTGTGTGTGTTTTTGCTTATGTTTGTGTGTGCTTGCGTATGTGTGTTTACATACGTGTGTGTGTTTGCATATGTGTGTGTGTGTGTTTGCATATGTGTGTGTGTGTGTGTGTGTGTGTGTGTGTTTGCATATGTGTGGGTGTGTGTGCGTGCCTGTGTGTGTGCGTGTGTGCGTGTGTATGTGTTTGCATATGTGTGTGTGTGTGTGTGTGTGTGTGTGTGTGTGCCTGTGTGTGCGTGCCTGTGTGTGTGTGTGTGTGTGTGTGTGTGTGTGTGTGTGTGTGTGTGTGTGTGTGCCTCTGTGTGTGCGTGCCTGTGTGTGTGTGTGTGTGTGTGTGTGTGTGTGTGTGTGTGTGTGCAGAGGAGCACCAGAGGCCTTGGGCTGGTCTGTGTCCCTCCTGAGCGACGACGGCTGGTCGGACCTCGCCGGCTGCGACTTCGTCATGGACCTCCTGTCCCAAGTCGAGGCAGACTCCGCCCCGGGCTCCTCCCCACCGCAAGGAGACTTCCTCTTCGGTGGCGGGGAAGGAGGTGGAGGAGGAGGAGGAAGGTAAGCCACAGCCTTTCTCTGTGTGTGTAGACTTGATGTTCACACTGCCGATGTCTGCTGGGGTTGAGCGGTGCACTCACAAACAGTCCGTCTCCTGGTTCCTCCTCTATACATGCATTACATTACATTACAGTACATTACACCTGTCTCTGTGTCTCCAGGATGGAGTACTCAGACCTGGACAGCTTCATCCCCGCAGCCCCCTCCATGCAGGCCCCTCGCCTGCCGATGTCCGGTGAGCCGTGGGACCGAGATCAGCCAGCCGAGGGTAGGTCTTCACGGTGTCCGCACCTTCATCCTCCTTAACCGCCCCTCAGCCTCCTTAGGTTTCCACTCAGGGGACCCTGGTTGCCCTTTACATTTATGTGCATTGTGTCCATTCAGTGTGAGTGTCAGCCCATGGCTTCAGGGGCGGCAACAGAGGGGACAAAGAGACATGATGATGCATCCAGACCATGTCATCTCTTGTCCTTCGTCCTCAGCTGATACATAGGGCCTTCGCGTTCCGTTACTGTCGCCAAACAGTATAGACCCCTAGACCTTCCAGTTGAGCATTATACATCTTCCCCCTTTGTCACACCCCTTTACCCGAGAGACAGGGCACTTGTATTTAAAGGGGGAGTTTGCTGTGATTACACATAGACAACCCTCTGAGGACACAAAAACCAAAACCAACTCAATGTTGAGCGCGTGTCACGACAGGATTGGCACGGACATTGATACAGTGAGTGTGAGGATTCTGTACTCTGCTTTAACTTTAATGAGGTCGATATCCGAGACTGGTGTCCCCTGCGCCTGAACATTTCCACTTA